>CAIGRO010226256.1:0-22765 GCA_903798355.1 Fraxinus baroniana | reverse complement strand
TTTTTTCATTCTCATTCTTCTGCTAATTTTCAATCATACATTCTTCAATAAAATAATATTTTCCATCACATCAATAACTTTTCCTTCTTTTTCAACAACATATTTCTCATCACATCAGACAAAAAAATGCATTATTGGACTCAAAATGTGCACCAAACAGGGACTAAGTAAAATTATATAATTAAAATTTTAATATACTTTTTTAATAAAATAAATTATTATTCCATCACAAACATAAACGTAATAACCTTTTTTTAAATAATTATTATGATTCTATTCTTTTTTGGAAGAAATATGATCGTCAAGGAAGTTGATTCGATGAGAATCAATAGAAAAGAAAAAACAAATCACTTAATAAGAATGAAGAGATCCCCCCAGATTCCTCACAATCCATTGCAACTTACTTCGCAGTCGGCAAATCCCATAATGGATATTCTTACAGAAAAATGTCCAGAAACCATAATTCTGAGGATAGAATGAAGCCTTTTGGAATTTGATTCATCGCATAATGTGGATTTCCCACTTCCGGATACACCTAGTAACGCCACAATAGGGTTTAACTTCTCCTCTTCTTCTTCTTCGAAAAAATAATTAAGAAAATGATAGTTTTAGAAACTCTTTTTAGCATAATAAAAATGGAAAATTGCAGCTAAGGTAATAAGCCTTTAATAGCAGATTTTGTCCAAATCTTTCATGTGTATCACACTGAGTACCAAACTTTCAAAAAAATCGCTGCTCAAGTTCAAATAGATGGAAACCGTTAGTTTGACTGTTAATTAACTCCAAAAAATTATTTTGACCAAATTAAAAAAAGGCAAAATTGTAACTTCATAATTTTAACATCAAAAAAAAAGGTAACATTCAACTTCTTCACAAATTTCATCCACCCCCTCGTCCACCCTACGCCGCATATTTTGGGGCCAGCGCGATTATAAAAATGCAAGACATGGTAAGTCTAAATCAGATGAAGAATCGAAAAGCTTGGGACTCTAAGAGTATAGGAGGCTTAAGCGCCATAAATTGAGAAAATTGCTCAGAAACTATGTTTGAAATACTACACTCACCTTTCTTTGCTCAAACACTATTCTCCACCATCTTCACTTTCTACGCTCTCATTCTAATGTACTTCCCAGTTTTTTTTTCACGGATTCATTTTCTTCCCCGGTCCTAATTTCCACCTCAATTATTTACTCTATCTTGTGCAAGTCAAAAAAACCAAGAAGAAAACTGGATCACATTCTCTGGAATTCTATTCCACCTAGAAACAACTGCCGCAGAATGAAGAATTTTCTAGTCATGATCTCAATTGGGTTTCGTGTGAATCCTATAGCGACCCGAATCAGAATTTGAATATGGGCCCAAGTTTTTTTGGTTGACCGTTTTGTGGAATGAGACATGAGGGCACAATTGGAGGTTATACATGAAGAATACAAAGATGAAGAAGAAGGAAACCAGGGGTTTTGGTAGAAAAAGAGAAAAGCACAGATGGCTATAATTGAAAAATACACATCTTTGTCACTGTATTACTCGAAAATAGACACGACAATTTATCGGAAGGAGATTCCCCGATGATCGAAGACTGGGAGTCTATTGAAACATCAAGCTCAACAGGAGAAAGGCCACCAGCTGAGAGGGATTAGCGTAAATGATGATAGAGGATAGCAGAATTCAGTTATGGAGCAACTGGGACCACTTCTTTTTCTGTTAGAATATTCACGGTTGTTTTGCAGCCAATTAATTATTATCTGTACAGAAAATTAGCATAGTTTTTTCTTCTTCTAGATCGTTCTCATTGTATTATAAATACCACTTTGCTGTACAGATTAAATATCCTGATCAATCAATCAAAAGGGATCATCACTTTCTCCTTTATTGATATATGCAGTCTTAATATCTTAGTTAAGTATTTCTTTTATGGTATCAGAGCATTCTGCATAACTCTACAATGGAATCAACAAACTCAGATCCAAATTCAATTCAAAATGACGAGCAAAATCCAAATACAAATCCAGCACCAAATAATCTTCCTGTTCCAAATCCTACTGACCCTTGCAGCCCGTATTTCATCAATAGCAGTGATAGTCCTGGGGGCAATACTAGTTAGCCATGTCCTTGATAATACCAATTATTATGCTTGGGCGAGATCCATGAAAAGAGCACTTCGAATCAAAAATAAGCTTGGCTTCATTGATGGAAGTTTATCCGAACCTACTGATCCTAACAGCTCGTTGATGGAGTACTGGCTTCGCTGCAATGACATAGTCATTGCTTGGTTACAGAATACCATGGCGGTTGATGTAAAATCCTGCACATTATATGCTGAGACAGCTCGAGAGCTTTGGCTGGATTTGGAGCACCAGCTAGCTCAGCAAAATGCTCCACGGATTTATGAGGTTAAGCAGGCCATCATCACCTTAATGCAAAATCAGGATCCTGTAAGTGCATACTTCTCAAAATACAAAACTCTGTTGGATGAATTAATGAACTATGAGTCGATTCCTAATTGCACATGTGGGGGGCTGAGACCTGTTGTCGAAAATCAGCAAAGAGACTGGGTAATGAAATTTTTGATGGGTCTGAATGATTCCTACAAAGCAATCAAGGCTCAAATCCTCTTGGTTAAACCTTTTCCCACTCTCAATGAAGTATACTCCTTAATTCAACAAGAAGAAAAGAGGCGACAGATATCAGCAGATCTCCTTACTCCTGAGTCAATGGCACTGGCCACCAGAGGAATGTCCAGTGATGGGGTGAAGCAGAATGGAATTACACAAAGAAAATATTAATGTACCTACTGCAAGATACCTGGACACTCAATAGAAAGATGCTTCAAAGCCAACCCTGACAAGCCGGCTTGCAGCCACTGCCATATGCCAGGGCACTCTGTGGATAAATGTTTCAAAGTCCATGGGTACCCTCCTGGACATAGGCTACATAGAAAGGGAAACTTTTCAGCTAATCAGGTGTTGTTGCAGGGAAAGGAAGGGGCTGAAAGTAGTAATCAAATGATATTCACTCAAGAGCAGCAAGCACAACTTCTTGCTTTACTCAAGTCTCAAAGTATTCAATGTCTTACTGCTTCTACCTCAACAGACACACAAATCCCTAAACACTCTGGTATATCTCATTATTTGTGTGCATGTAACAATAGGACTAAAAGAAATCATGATGCACCATGGATAATAGATACAGGACAACAGACCACATGGTCTGTTGCATTTCCTTCTTCAGTTCTATCCAAGCCAAAGTAAACTATTCAGTCCTCCTTCCAAATGGTGATTTAGTTAAGGTCACACATATAGGGACTGTACAAATCACAGAAAACTTAATTTTACAAGATGTGCTTTGCTTTCCATCCTTTTCCTTTAACCTGATTTCTGCTAGAAAATTAACACAAATGTCTAAATGTTGCCTTATATTTTTTCCTGAAAAATGTTTTGTGCAGGACCTTTTGACTTGGAAAACGACTGGAATGGGTGAAGTGAGGCAAGGTTTATATCATCTGCTGCAATGCCAAGTCCCTCTTTCGGCCTTGACAGAAGTCCTCTCCCTCAATTTAAATAAAAGAGCTATGTTAGTTGCTAATACCAGAACTGAGAAGTTTGATCTCTGGCACTATAGGCTGGGACATCCATCTCATTCTAGATTAGACTTATTAGGTATTAATGATGTTTTTAGAACTACATATGAACCATGTCCTGTTTGTCCAATGGCCAAAATGCATAAGTTACCTTTTTCTACTAGCCATCACAAATCCAAAAATAATTTTGATCTTATACATTGTGATATATGGGGACCTTGTAATGAAACTAGCTATGATGGATCAAGATACTTCTTATCCATTGTAGATGATTATACTAGGTGCACATGGGTTTATATGTTAAAATACAAATCAGATGCCACTGCTGCTTTACAAGGATTTTGTGCCATGATAAAAACTCAATTTCAATCACAAGTAAAAGTCATTAGGACAGACAATGGAGGAGAGTTTGAAATGAGAGAATATTATCACAAAGAAGGAATCATCCATCAGAAAACCTGTGTCGAAACTCCACAACAAAATGCTACGGTTGAAAGAAAACACCAACACATTCTTAATGTCGCAAGAGCCTTGAGGTTTCAGAGTAGCATACCAATAAAGTACTGGAATGATTGTGTTCTCACTAGTGTCTATCTTATAAATAGGACACCTTCACCTCTATTAAACAATAAAACACCTT
The DNA here is from genome assembly GCA_903798355.1 of Fraxinus baroniana. Taxonomy (NCBI): domain Eukaryota; kingdom Viridiplantae; phylum Streptophyta; class Magnoliopsida; order Lamiales; family Oleaceae; genus Fraxinus; species Fraxinus baroniana. The sequence continues at coordinate 18,545 of CAIGRO010226256.1, read as the reverse complement.
TTGAAAGACTTTTCAAACATAAACCAGATTATACACGGCTTAAAGTGTTCGGATGCCTTGCTTTTGCATCTACCTTAGCTAATTACAGAGGAAAATTTGAGTCAAGAGCAAAAAGGTGTGTCTTCAAAGGTTATCCTTTTGGAATAAAAGGATATAAACTCCTTGACCTTGAAACAAAGAGGGTATTTATTTCAAGAAATGTAATATTTCATGAAAACATTTTTCCTTGCAAAGGCAGCAGTGCATTTGAGGAAACCAAATTGTCAGAACCCAATTCTATCAATGTTGATCTTCATCCTCACATCCCTTCAGTTATTTTTAGTGAACCTGAAGAAATGGAGTCAGAAACAAATTCTTCAAACTCAAATCAAAATTGTGATACTGATGATCACCCTGTAGTGTCACCCCTGCCTAACTCCCAAGAGCAAGAATCAGAATCAAACCAAAACACAACAAATGAGCACTCTGTACTTCGTAGATCCTCAAGAGCCAAAAAGTCACCCACCTACCTGGAGGACTATATTTGCCAGCAGACCTCACTTCACTCACCACAGAAGTTGGAAGAGCAAAAGGGACTCATCTCTCCAGGTAAAGCTTTCCCTCTCAATGCTACTTTATCATACCATAGATTCTCCAATAAACACAAGACTTTTGTTGCATCTATATCATCTCACACTGAACCTGAAACATATCAAGAAGCACTTTCTTCACCTAAATGGCGTGAAGCAATGAATGATGAAATCGCTGCTCTTGAAATGAATAAAACTTGGACTATTACAGACCTTCTACCCGGTAAGAAGGCCATTGGCTGTAAGTGGGTATATAAGGTGAAGCATAAGGCTGATGGGAGTGTGGAGAGATACAAGGCCAGACTCGTGGCAAATGGATATACACAGCAGCTGGGATTGGATTATCATGAAACGTTTTCACCTGTGGCCAAAATGGTGACCATTCGAACTCTACTTGCAATAGCAGCTGTAAAAGGATGGCACTTACATCAATTTGATGTGAACAACGCCTTCCTTCATGGCGATCTAAATGAGGAAGTGTATATGGAAGTACCTCCTGGACACCCCAATGCAGAAAAATCAAAAGTGTGTAAGTTGATCAAAAGTTTGTATGGACTTAAGCAGGCATCTAGACAATGGTATTCTAAACTTTCAGCTTTCATTGTTGAACATGGTTTCACTCAATCAAAGGCTGATTATAGCCTTTTTACAAAGTCTGTTGGGGATTCTTTTATTGGAATTCTCGTTTATGTGGATGATATAATTGTGGCAAGTAACAAAATGGACAACATTGACTCCCTTAAGAGCTTACTTGACAAAAAGTTCAAAATCAAGGACTTGGGAACACTAAAATATTTTTTGGGAATAGAAGTTGCAAGATCTGATATGGGAATTTATATATGTCAACGGAAGTATGCTTTGGACATATTATCCGATTCAGGAAAGATAGGGTGCACACCAGCCAAAATACCCCTGGATCAGAACGTGAAGATCTCTAAAACTGATGGAGAAACTCTTGCTGATCCAACAGTTTATAGGAGACTTATTGGCAGATTAATATACCTAACTATCACCAGGCCTGATCTTTCATTTTCAGTTCAGATGTTAAGTCAATTTATGAGTGATCCCCGAGTTAATCACTTGAATGCAGCTTATAAGGTTTTAAGATACATCAAGAAAGCTCCAGGACAAGGACTATTATTTCCTACCAATTCAGAGTTACAACTCAATGCCTTCAGTGATTCGGATTGGGGAGCATGCCCAGACACTCGAAGAAGTGTAACAGGTTATTGTGTTTTTATTGGATCTTCTCTGGTATCCTGGAAATCCAAAAAGCAGGATACAATATCCAGGTCTTCGGCAGAGGCGGAGTACAGGGCAATGGCTAACGTGTGTTGTGAGTTAACTTGGATCAGATATCTTCTTCAAGACTTAAAGATTGATCATCCACAAGCTGCTAACTTGTTTTGTGATAATAAATCAGCATTACATATTGCAGCAAATCCAGTCTTTCACGAAAGAACGAAACATATAGAGCTGGATTGCCATCTTATACGTGACAATGTTCAAGAGGGAAGTATAGTTACCAAACATCTCAGTAGCAATTTTCAAGTTGCAGACATCTTGACTAAACCCTTAGCCTCATTGCAGTTCTATCAACATATGGACAAGATGGGAGTTGTCGATATCCACTCTCCATCTTGCGGGGGGATATTGAAACATCAAGCTCAACAGGAGAAAGGCCACCAGCTGAGAGGGATTAGCGTAAATGATGATAGAGGATAGCAGAATTCAGTTATGGAGCAACTGGGACCACTTCTTTTTCTGTTAGAATATTCGCGGTTGTTTGGCAGCCAATTAATTATTATCTGTACAGAAAATTAGCATAGTTTTTTTTCTTCTTCTTCTAGATCCTTCTCATTGTATTATAAATACCACATTGCTATACAGATTAAATATCTTGATCAATCAATCAAAAGGGATCATCACTTTCTCCTTTATTGATATATGCAGTCTTAATATCTTAGTTAAGTATTTCTTTTATTATATGCCAAAAATAATCTTGAAATGGCACAATTTTACCTCCCAAACAATCATGGCGTCTTGGCTGATCCCCTTTTGCCCTTGCTGTGTAAACATTGATACATATTTAGATGATCCTTGCTGCCTCAAACGTGCCCCACCATTACCTCTCAATATAATGTCATCATCTTCAACTTGTCTTTCCTCCTTGTTTTCCTCGAGAAAAAACCCTTCAAATTTTCCTCCCTTTTGACATGAACAACATGTGCCCATATCTTGCTGCCCACAAAAATTGTTGTCTTATGGGGCAAGAACAATCCCAGTTGATTTTCTCCAAGAAAATCAATCAGATTGCCAAAAGGCAGAAAATAAGGTGTAATCAAAATAATATTGGTACCCAAAAATTATTGGGATGCCCAAGATTTGGAAATTCAGACAGTTTTTCTCAATATTGAAGAAGATAAAAACAAGAAGGGATAATCATACAACATAAGACCAGAATCCAAAAAGTGGGTATCCAATGTTGTAAGAATTATTGATGGTTGACAATAAGCTATGTAAGAATCATCAATAAGCTAATCTCAACCCATGAAAATTTTGGAAGAATTCTTCTGGTTGACAAATTGGCCATTAAGATACATTCTAAGCCACAGTGGCATATCTTCCCTAAAAATTACCTCTTATATCTCTTTCACACACACCCCTCATATTTTTGGGTAATATCTCTAACCTTTGATCTTAGTTTATATCTTTTGTTTATCCAAACTTACACATTCTAGCAGGAAAAGAGAGAAGCACCGACTTCAAATGAGTAATTGATGAGCCAGGCCAACTGCTAGCACTAATTCTCCTGGTCTTGTACAAATATCAAACTAAGCAATAAGTGAAATAATTCAAGAATTGGCAAGAAAAAGAGCTGGTTTATTCAAAATTTATTCAACATTTTGACTGAAAAAGAAATTAATTGACAAAAAAAAAACCTCCCTAAGACTTGCTGTTTTCTAGTTTATTTCATGTAACACTGTGTTTGATACAAGGCTATTGTTCTAAGCTCAAAAGCCCCAAAAAATGAAAAAAATACATTAACTCCTTTCACAAAATCTAACATATACAACACAATTTAACTAGTAAAAGATTGCCGCTTATAGGACTCTCTCCCAGGCAATCCTCAGTTCAGAAAAGAATCAAAAAATGAATCATCTTTAGGTTCCTCCTTGGCCATTTGATTCATATAGGGACCGACCGAGTCTCCAAAACCCGAGTATGCAAAACTGCTGGTGTCTTGCAACATCTGAAGGGTATACGGTGCTTGGTTCTGCAATCCTGATACCCTGTTTGTCATTGAATTGGCGAAATTTGTCAAAGTCCCATTAGAATGACTCATCGTGGTAGATGGCCTAATAGTTGTAGGTACATTGTTCGAGTTAATAGGTTGTCTGTTCATAGTATAACTCCCGCTACCGCGTGCTGCAGGAACATCATGGTTGTGTTTTCCTTCGTACGTGGTGATCACCGCCCTCATATCATGAGATGCTCGCTCTACGTGCTTTCTAACCTGGCAACCATTGTACGTGCATTTGTAGTAGCTCCTGCAGGAAATTAATGAATTGATGTCATTAAGGTTATTAATTTAAAGGTTATTAATTTATTGAACATTAGTTTATGGAGGTTTTACTGTACCTAGGATTTGGATTCCCCTTAACAACTTTCTGTCCATATTTCCTCCATCTGTAACCGTCATCAAGGATATCAATATCACTTGTGGTTTGAACGACGATTCTAGGTTCTCGAACCGTTCTGCTACCCGAAGCCGATATGCTTTCATTCTCATTCTCTCCCTTCCTGAAAAACAGAGAAAATTAATCTGTAAGATATATATTCTGATATCATGTAATTATTGAAATTATCAAGTGCTAGACTCACCATCTCTTGGCTTCAGGTTCATTTTCCTCATCTCTCGAGTTACTCATTGGAGAGCCTTGTTCAATATCATCATCACCGAAAGAAGCTGATGAATTCTCCGGGGTTGTCACAGAATCCCCACGAGCATTTTCGAGCAATGAGTTCGATTGATTTAAAGCTCCCATATTACTATATGCATGATTCTGAATTGAATTCGAAGATGATCTTCGAGTTGATTGAGGCTTCGGGTGATTATGACTCCCCTTGTATACTATTTCAGTAATATGTCCATCCAAATTTTGTTCGACCTTTTTCTTTGTCGGACAGTTTGGAAACGTACACTTGTAATAACTACGAGGATTCTCGCTTCCTTTAACTTGTTTTTGGCCGTATTTCCTCCAGTTGTATCCATCATCTGATTTCTTCTGCTCCCTCACATACTGAGTAGGTTGAGCATACATTTGAGCCGAATTGCTCCCCATATTTGCTTGAATCGTCGAAACATCTTGAGAGAAATTCTGAAATGAAACTGATTCTGTTTTTGGTGCTGAAAATTCAATTTGCTTGTTTAGAGCATTGAATCCACCATTTTCTTGATTCCTTCTTAATAACTCCTCCTGGTGAACAAATATAATCGTCAGTACGGGGAACAAGCAAATAAGAAATGATAATAAGAGGGGATATAATGGGCGTAAGCGCTCCTTTGTTGGGGGCTGTGTTGCCCTGCCTTACTCGACTATGTAAATTCTTTTTTGATATTATGCTCTGTTTAATAATAGAACTACTGATGAGCAGGAAATATAAGAAATTTTACTTCTGGATCATAATCATTCCTTCAAAACGTTTAAAATTACAGGGTTCATTCTCTTAAATAATCTTGAAATTCCTGATTTATGGATCTAATTCTTCGAAAAATCATATAATAAATGATGAAGACAAATATACCGATTGATTTCTTCCTGCAGAAGACAAAAACACAGACGAAGGACTGGAAGGCCTTGTTTGGGATCGGAAAGTGAAATCAGCATACTTTCTATCCTCATCCTTAGACAGCATATCAGCAAAACTTCCTGTAGTGGGAGATGGAAGAACCTGCACAAACACATCAAAATCTTCATTAGTCCTATCACATATCGATTGATCAATCGAAATATACACGCACACATACACACGACAAGAAATTAAGATCTATTACATTAAACTCGATATCAATTACATGAATCATTTAATAAAACCTCTCTCTCTATCGAAAATAAAGAAACTTTCTTCGTTTAAATAAATTTAGGGTCGACTATATTTAGATGTGACTAGCTACTTTATCCAATACCTTTGCTAACTTTTGGAAATTTCTGTGTCAGAAGAGACCTGCACAAATATACAAACTACTGACAGTATTTGTTCCTAGTAAATTTAGGACGAATTCTTTTTTATCACCATGGTCGGTTGATCATCCTCAACTACCTTCTACACCTAGAACCCTAGCTTACTTCCACCATCTCTGAGTCAGAAAAGACATATACAAATATACAAGCTACAAACTAAATTTAGGTTCGACTAAATGAATTCGTTTCTAATCACATCGTTTGACTAGCTAGCATAAATTAAAAATAAATTTGGGAACTTACATTAGATGATGAAAACATGACAGGAGAATCAAGAAACACGGAAGGGCTCAAACTGGGAGGAATAGAAAGATAAGAAGAAGGAGAAACTGGAGAAGGTGATATAGGCAAAGAAGCAGGTGAAAATGACTTATACTTTGGGATTTCAATACTGTTTTGATCATTCATTTCTTGTTTATTACTGCTGCTGCGTGCAAGAAGACCAGTGAATGAAGAAATGTATGGTGCATCAACAGAAGTATTGAAGGTACCCCCTGAAGAAGACATTAGAAATTGAATAAAAGGGAAGAATTTGGAAAGTTTTGAAGAGAGATTTGAAGGATAAATATTAGATAATATAATGAAATGAAGAGCTTGTTCTCGGAAGGTGATTGAAAATTTGACCGTGGAATGAGTTTCTTTGGTCAAAGCTCGTGGGTTTGACTAACTCCTGGCGGCTGAATCAGTCTGCAAGAGTTGGGATCTTATGCGGCTGGTATCACCTGCAACCGCCACTTCATCACGGGATATCCAACCAAGGCACCACCTCTTCCGTTTTTCTTTTTTCTCTTTGATCCGCTTGATACTTAGGCATTGAGGGTCGTTTGATTGCAAAGTGAAAAATGGGTAGAAATAAAATATTTTAAAAGAAATCGATTTGTTTAAAAATTGTTTTACTGAAAATTATAATTAATTATGTTTGATTGATATAATTTTTCATAGAAAATGTTAAAAGTTTGGTGTCCGTTTGGCTTCATTTTTTATGAAATTGTCCATTAAAGTGATAATTTTTTCTACCATTGGGTCTAGAATTTGTCCCAATTGCGAAAAAAAATTACCATACTGAATATCAATCGTTTGGTTTTGTTTTACATGGAAATTGTCAATAAAAATGATAAAAACAAATTTACCGTTGTGTCTATAATTTTTTCCAATTGCCAAAAAAAGAAAAAAAAACTTGAAAAATATTTACCAACCAAAACATCAAGAATTTGTTTTCCTCAAAAAGTTGGAAAACATTTCCCTGAAAATTTTTGCCTATCAAACACTACAAAAGTTGGTTTCCATTTTCCAAAAAAAAAATAAGTTGGAATTCATTACTATGTGATAAAGAATGAGTTATAATCAGGGGCGGAACCAGCCCGTCGAAGTAGGAACCTAATGTCCTCAAATTGCAATTACAGCTCAAACGATGTAGGACCAAGTGTGGAGATCTTCTTCAACAAGTATCAACGAAAAATACAAAAATTCTAACACTTTCTATTATTGGGATATATATATATTAGGATTCAATTCAAATGGTAAATACAAAAAAATAAATAAATAAGAAATTTTGTCAAAAAATTTGGGCCCTGGTGATAATAATTGTGAGTTTTATGAAATGTGTTGAATAAAATTAATCTTTGATTATTATTATTAAAATTATAAGAAACTTATAATGAAACCAAATCAAGCACATAGTCACACGGGTTTAGGGGATCCATCAGCACTAGTGGTGCTAAGGGTATTTTCAATGCAGTTTAGTTGACATCTACATAAGAAGACTTTAGATCTACGTGACATAATATATATTTAATGTGTAAATGATTTAATTTAGATCTCATCTCTAATGAATTCCGTTAAGATTTTAAGTTTCATCTCTAGCCCCTATTTGAGCTAACTTTTTTGAAAATGAGAATGAAAAATATAGTTGTTATTGGGGTACACACAAGAAATAGAAAATTTAAATTTAAATATTGATATGATGGATAACGGTCATATTTTTCATTTTAAAGAGAAAAAAATATGGCTCAAACAAGGCCCTAATATATATTTAATAGGGAGAGAAAAAAATAAAAAAATGACAAATAAAAAAGCAAGAAAGAAAAAAAAAAAAAAAAGAAGGGAATAAACGTCTTTAAATAATAGAGTACGTGAACAGTTCATTTAACGCTATCTAAGTAGAGTACTACATACGCTCAACTTGTTAATATATTCCTTGTAGGATATGTACAATTGACAAACGTAGGCCAAGAGTGTTTCTCACGAGAGATCTAGTCAACAAAATTTAGGTTTGATATAAAACGTTTTGGTGTTACAAATAATGATATAAAAGTGGAATTTCAAAAGAGTGCACGTTTTCCTATTTTCTACACACGTGAGTTTGAGAATATGGGTTACATTCATTGTCCAAACATAATATTTCCTTAGATTTATGTTGTCCGTACAAAATCAAAATCTTTGAAAAAAAATGAAAAAGCCAAGAAGATGGAGATGTTGCCTAAAAGGAAATTATTTCGTAATATACAAATTGGTTTTTTGTGTGTGTGGAGACTTAAAAGATTAATTTGGTCACATGGAGTCTTCAATGTATAATATTCAAGCATTTTGAGCCTTTCTAGGAAACAACCTTAGAGTTACTTGTTTTTAATATGTTTTGATGTTGTTTTCTTGACTTTTTCACTATGCTTAGGTCACAATCCATGTGTAGTTGAAAGTTTTCCCAATTTTTGTCATTAGTTTCTACTACGTTATCTTATATTATTGCAAGATTAAACAAATTCGAGGTAACGGTACCTATTTTAAAAATAATAAAGTGACGACCTAATTTTATGCGTAATAGTTTAATCTCAATCGCTTAAGTTAGATGTTATGCTATCATATGTTATTATGGTATGACTTTATAAGAGGACAAAGAGGAAAGGACAAGCAATGTTTAGCCTTTTCTTTGATACTCTTTAAATTAAATTTTTTTATTTTTTTCAAACTTATTTTCAATCACACATTTACCTAATAAAATATTCTGCACTCAAATCTTCTAACTTTTCATACTTTTTAACCACGTGTTCTTCAAAACAATCACTATTCAAAACATTATTTTTTCCCCAAATTTCTCTTTAGTACGCATACAACAACAAATCCAATTTATTTCTACTATTCATTCTACCATCCATGTCTAACTTGAGCATCGGTTTCCGGCGTGTAATCTAACGCTCGGTTATGAGACTAGGAATAGAATCTCAACAATAATATTATCTTGAGGTTGGTGACGATATGGAAAAGCCCTCAACCGAGCCGATGGTTGATGGAGAACCGTGTAAATAGAAGGCAATAGTTCTTAAAAATGTGTGAGAAAACACATCGGTCGAGAATAGAGGCAAGAGTTTGTAGTGCAACTCGAGATTATCCCTTGCTCTTTTTGCACAAAAACAACATAAGAAATGCAATCTTCTTGGAAAGAAAGACCAATATAATGAAAAAAATGCTCGGTGATGGCAATTCAACCTTCAAAGATCACTGGGGAAAATCATATTTATAAGCAGGTAAATTCTTCTGCGTACAAAAACTCGAATAACAAACTCAACAAGCAGCCTCTCAAACTCTCAACTTACATACCTCCTTACAAGTTCCACTAGCATTTTATACACTGCCAATGAAATACGCGAACTTGTTTCCGAGTCCCCAACTCTGAAGTGTTCACGAACTTGTTCCCAAGTACCCAACTATTGAGTAGTACTACTTCTTTTAAGAGAGAGTCAGTACATCGTAAACACAAGTTGATGGACAAGCAAATCCTTGATACTCCAAAGATCAAACCATGTCATGAAATTGCTTCATTCCTCCTCGGTTAACTGTAGTTTCCAAGATTTGGGATCTAAGTCGGTCTGTCAATCACAAAAAAGTAATACTAAGTTCCAATCATTTTGTTTCCACCCGTATTAGTGTGTGCTTCTTGGACGTCCAATTTATGTGATTATCATCATCATTCAGAATTCTTAACTATGGGATAAACAACCGAAACGTGACTAAGTTGAACCATCAATCGTATTTAAAGATACCTGGAATACTTTATCTCTAAATTGGAAAACACAGCCGCGGGATTCTAAATGTTCGATAATAGGTGGTGGTAACAACGATCTGAATGATGATTGAAGCTTCACTTTTGTTAGTCCTCCACATGCCAATAGTGCAGCTGCTAGTCCACTGGGAGTCAAACCCTCGAGGTGGAGGACTGTCATACTCTGTAGACAGCTTACACTTGCAAGAGATAATAGGCCTACATCTGTGACCGAGGTATACGACAAATTTATCTGCACCGTAAGAGATGAACAATAGTTACTACATAATATTTCATGGCAGCCAATGATGTTTAATCAAGGAGATAATCGACAGAATTTAAAAACCTGTCTGAGGTTATGAGAAAAGTGAGCAAGAGGAATCATTCCAGTATCGTCAATGTGTTGACAATTTTTTATATCTAATTTCGTTAGTTGCTTGCATCCCATAGCAACAGCTGTTAAACCGAAAGATGTAATAAGAGGGCATCCTCTGCTTTCTAGAGTGTTCAACTTCGAACACTTTGATAATGACACCAAAGAACGATCAGTAATATTTTTACAATAAGCTATGTTGATTGTTTCAATGACAGTGCAACCACGAGCAATTGCCAAGATACTCGAATCAGTAATTCCAGCAGATCTGAAATGAGCACAAACTTGTAATTAGACAAGAACAAAATTATTAAGATTGGTTAACCACTACCTTCTTCAACTATGTACAAACCTGTACAAATCTAATTCTTTAAGTTTCGAACAGCAAATGCCAATATGGATAAGCCCCCTGTCAGTTATGTTTGGGCAAATCCCCAACTTTAAGCTTGCAAGTCGGGAGCACCTCGAGATGGATTTTAGGCCTGCAAAGCATACAAATAAAGAAATCTCGTAAATACCAAAATTCATGTCGACTTCTTTACAATATAGTACACTTTATTGGGTAAAGAAGTTACCTTCATCATCAATATTGTTCTCCGTAAGGTCGAGCTCCTCAAGAAACTGGCAACACTTTCCAATCAAAACAAACGCTTCGGATGAAACCATAGTGCAAGATTCCATCCTGAGGGAAGTGAGGGAGGTACAAGAGTTCGTTATGTGGGCAACTGAAGCATAAGTTATTGTACGGCAGCAGGTGACGTCTAGTTTCCTCAAGTCTACACATTTCGTTACAAGAGAGGAGAGTCCTTCGTCTGTCACTCCCGAACATTTACTTAAGCTCAGTTCCGTGAGTGATACAAACCAGTTTCCAATGGCTTTGAGTCCTGAAGATGTAACCTCACAACCATCTAATTTTATGGATTGCAGCATGGAAAGTTTTTGTAAACTATCACCAAGAGCAAGATCCACCTGAAATGCAGTAGACAATGAGCTAAAATAATACATGTTAGGGCTGAAGAAGAGGTAAAACTATCCAAAGTCTCACCCGAGAACCATAAGATAGGCTAAGTTGCTGCAAGCATCCAGCAGCACTTGTCAGAGAAGACAAACCAATGTGACTGATATTCTGACAGCTCGACATATCAAGTGTCTGCCAAAGACACAATAAGTTCATTAGTTAATATCGTAATCATATAAACAGATGTTGCAAGAATATCGAGAGATTAAGACCTCCTGAGTATGAAAATTCGGAATGAACATTGTTTTTGTTATCCTTCAGAAGTGAATTAATTCATGGACAGGAACGTGGAGAGGACATAAATCTACTGATCTTCGTTATTAGTGTAAGGAAACAAAATATGCCCAGACACAGTTTTGTAGATGCTCCCAAAATGAATACCTCCAACGATGTGCATCCTTGTTTGAGTGCTGTAAGGCTGTCATCATCAATACCGAAACATCCTTGTAGAACCAAATCTTCAAGGTGTTGCAACTCTAGGACTTGCAATAAGCATTTATTTGTGATCTAGACAAGGAAAATTACAGAAACAGAAATGTTATCAAGTTCATACTCCTTGATATGTAATATGTGATTGAAATATAACTTCATATCAGATGTATCTTAAATTTATTGTAAAAGAGTTTTGAATCATATCAGAAAGAGTTTTCGAGAAATGCTTTCTTTGAAAAAAAAATGAAGAAATGACAACAAAACGTAATCATGAGTATAATGAAGAATCATAATGCCATAATAACTAGATGTTGTAACAAGAAAACAATAGAACATCAAATCTGAAAACAAGATTTTATAAGCTACAACCTAATGTTAACTTAAATGAAGGTGTCACACGCTTTTGTCGGGAGGCTATCACTGATAACCACGAAAAGACAGAATAGAACACACATCTTTTGCATTCGTGATACAGATCTAAACATTGACAAACCATTTCAAATGCATACAAGGACGCAAAACAATAAAAAAATAATTAAAATGTTCATAACTCCTATGAATACTATTTTAATGATACAAACAAATTATAAAGTAATGGCACAAATTTGACGACATTGATCCCACATCAGATCTGTCAGCTATTGACCGCATGCACAAACACACGAAATTTCATTTATTTTAAAAATAAAATAAATGCGAGAGAGATTCTTTGTATCCCCCCAATAAGAGTAAGCCATGTGTATCTTCATAACAACTACGACAATATCTTCTAAAACCTCACTTTAAAAGTTTCCACATGAATAACTTGACAAATCGTGTATATTAAAAATAAAAGCGACCTGGAGGTTCTTAAACAGGTAATATCTAATCTTAAAATGCAATATCATAGCTATCAGTCGTAAACCCAAGAAATACACAAAGCCAGAACCTTGGGACTCAATAAGTATAGCTTCAAAAAGTAACATAGTGAAACTAATAATATAGATGATTCTAATAGAAACACGAATAATTACAACCATTTAGTACATTTACCTAGAACAAACAAAGGTAACTAACATAACAAAAGTCATCATTAAATATAAGACACATTCGATTATTAGCTATGTTAAGAAGAAACAACAATTAAACCTCACTAGGGAGAAAATATATAGGATCCTTAAAATTATCATACACTAATCGATATGCTAACACTAAAAAACCTATAAATTCTGAATTAAACGAAGAAACATCAAAATCATAATGCCGAAGAACAGCAGGATTACCGGCAAGTAAGATAGATCCAAACTGCGAATTTCCTTACACTTGACAGCAATTAATCCCACCCCCAAATCACCAACACCAAAACACCATTTCAAGCTAAGCAATTTTAGCTTCCCACAGCCCACAGCAATACACCCTATCCCTATATCAGTAATAGATTTGCACCTAACCAACCACAATTTCTCCAAGTTCTTGGCCTCGGCTATTGAGGCCGCAGCCAAATCCTTCAAATCCGTGGCATTAGATAAATCAATTTCTACCAAATTCCTACAATTCACGAACAAATTTGATAACCCAACATGGGAAAAAAACTTGGACCTTGAAAGATTAATTGAGCTCAACATTTCCTTACAATAACCCGATATTACACCTAGAGAACTGTCTGTAATTCTTGGGCATAATGAGAGATCAAGATGTGAAATAAAAGGGTATCGAATCAAGATTTTTGCCAAGTGTTCTGAACGAAAGGGTTTCAAGGTCTTCCTATGGCGAGATTCAATAGAATAGAATGATTTGCAAACAAGAGAAAATGATTTTTTATCAAGTGGGTCATCATTGAGAAAATCAATAACCAAGAAAACTATCTCATCAGATAGAAGATCAAAGCGATTGAAACTGGGTTCAGGGATTGATTTTTTCTTCTTCATTGCCATAAAGATTCAAACTTTATGGGATTTTGAAGCTATGGACTGGATCTTTATAAATTATAGCTTCAAATAATGAAAAAAAGACTCAATAGTTTGTGGGTATAACTCATAAGCTTACTAAAGAAAAAGATGAATACTGTATATAATACTATATATATGTTGGAGGATTAACCGTTAACAGAAAAGACTGGAATGGATTTGAGCAGCTGAGAAAATTAGAACTGAGAGAGTATTGTCTAAGGTAGAAGATTGTATGTGTGAAATTACAATATTGATCTTTTTCCACTAATTATATACACACTAAACAAATATTTTGAACATAAATTTTTATCATAGGCTAAATCTGCATATAAACAGAAGATCCATGATAAATATGTGACCCAAAAAAAAAAAAAAACAACAACTATGGATGATATCAACTATTTATCGAAGGACATAATTGCCCCTTATCAACCAAATTATTGCAAGTCAACAAATTGGCAATGATAATTCTTTTGAATGCTTTAAAATGTTGATTGCAAAATTATGGGGGTGTGTGGTAGAGATTAAAATCGGATTAAAATTGAAAATATAGCCGTTATTATTGACTTTTATTAGACGGGTGGGACCTAATAATGGCCATATTTTCAATTTTAATTGGATTTTAAGCCGTACCAAACAGGCTCTATATGTTTCCCAATTAATTTTGGATTAAATTGAATATACTTCATAAAATTTCAAGTATAATAGTAAAATATTATTAAAAAAAATTCTTTTAGATTCATCAAAAGTGATATTTGAAAACACGAACAATATCTCCAACATTATTATTTATTTTTCTCGTGTGAGGATAATCTTTAAATTTTGTGTATCTCTTTGGCTCGAGAGTCGTGAATTATATCAGCTCCCCATCGTGCCTTCATGACCAGTCCGGAAATTGGGCTATAGCTTAGTCCAAAGTGTAAATGAGTTTTTTTATCATCTTTTACTATATAAAATTGGCCTTTTTATTTTTTTTACTTCATAAAATTTACTAAAAAAAGTATGATTGAATAAGTCCGAGATAAGATGACAATTTTATTTCGTAATAATTAGATAGAAAAAAAAAAATTCCTTTTAATATGTCATCAACAAACAATTAATATGGGTATTTTGGTCATTAGAGGAGATTGATGGCTGCTGTACGGTAAAGGACGTAAACGGACAGTTGTAAATAAAAGTAGATGACGAGGGTAGTATTGGAAAAAAGAAAGAATAAGTGGACCAGGTTTATTCGGTGGAGAAGTCATTTGAGGAAGGACGTATCACACACAATTCTTGTGCGGAAAGTACGAACATTTTGAAAACTTATTAAATACTTTTTGGCACCTAAAGTTTGTGGGGACAGCTGTTTACGTCTACACATTAATTATTTTAGACACGGTAGGTCCCACCACCACCCCACATTTGGACTGAATTTTTTTTAGGTAAGGCCGTACTTATTCAGTGCCCTTTCGATACTCATAGTACCAAACCTTACCCTGATAAGAACGGCCCAATTGATACCTTATGACCTAATTTCACTCATCATCACTCAACTTCAACCAAATTTTCAAATTGATCCTTAAATATTTTGACGATCATTTTTTGTAGCCGTTAAAACATTCACAAGGACTAATGATAATTAGATCAATTGATCCCTTCCCGTTGAGGACGTTACATTTATAAGGGCGTGTTCAGTATAGATTAAAATCGGATTAAAATTGAAAAATTAGTCGTTATTTTTCAATTTTAATTGAATTTTAAGCACGACCAAATACACCCTAAATAAGATTTAACTAAATTATTGGATATTTTTGTAGTCAGACACGAGGTCTTTTTATCTTAAAAATTATCAATACTTGAACATGGTCCTTTTCTCGAATTGTATATAATACATCTCGCCTCCAAAAAATTTCCCTGCATGGTATGGAGAGGAGCGCTCTGATCCCACACAGTTTCGTTGATAGTTCTAAGTATGAAAAAAAAATGATCTTCAATCGATGTTAAGATTTATTAAAATGATGTAACAATACGTAGTATTATTTAATTTAACTATTAAAGATGTCACAAAAATAAATTTAATGATGAATTTAAAATTTTACTTAGGGTTCGTTTGATTGCAAATGTGGAAAATAGATAGAAAGAAAATATTTTACAAGGAATTGTAATTAATTGTGTTTAATTGATATAATTTTTCACCTGAAAATTGTTGAAAGTTTGTGTCCGTTTGGCTTCTTTTTTTATGAAATTGTTCATTAAAGTATAATTTTTTCTACCATTGGATTTATAATTTGTTCCATTTGCCAAAAAAAATTGAAAAAAAAAAATTATCATACTGAATATCATTTGTTTGGCTTTGTTTTGCATGAAAATTGTCAATAAAAATGAAATTTTTTTTATCATTGTGTCTAAAAATTTTTCTCATTGCAAAAATAAAAACCTGAAAAATCTTTTCCCACAAAAATAAAAGGAAAATATTTTCCCACAATCCAAGGAAAACAGACGCGTGGAGGAGGTGGGTGGAAAAAAATTTGCCTAGAAAATATATTCTATCAAATAATATAAAAAATGAAAAATGAAAAAAACTTTTTTAAAAAATGGATGCTATCAAGCATAGCCTCGTGACAGTGGGAGTTGAGAGTACGAATTTGGTGAGGGAGGTGGAGACTAATGCCGGCTCCAACTAGCAACAATTTGTCAACAAATGGAATACTTTTTTGCGTTGTGTTGTGGCATTTTTATTGGCCAAACGTCACTTCAAACTATTTACTAGAATGCCACTGGGGGTATTTTTGTCTATTATTAAAAGTACAACCGTATACAATACGTGGATGACCCAACAAGGTGCAGCAATTATGACTTTTATTCTATCCGCAGGGCCCAGAGAGGCAGGAGGAGATATGTTGTCCATTGATCATCGATATTATAGTTTTCATTTATGTGGTGAGCAATATATCTCATGTCCAATTTAAGCAAGAAATCAGTTTTTAGCCTTCCAATATTATTCTTTTGCAATTTTATTCATTATAATCAAATCTACACGTTTTCAATAGTTTCTAAAACCAACCAAAAGAGAAAGTTTTGAAAAAAAAAAAGTTTCACTGGTCAAGAAAGTCTATCAAGATCGACCACCTTCATAAATAAATAGTAAATCTTAGTCGAATTCTCGAGGTCCAATCACTCTTGGTCACCCTCGATATTTATGCACATTGTTCAACCTCGATCACCCCCCTCAAAGGGGGTACGTCGAGTACTACTTGGCCACAAGGTCTGATCAAGATCTTCTGCATGAGTAATTAGTAGAAATTATAAGACAAGAAATTAATAAATCTAAAATTAAGAACTTTTGAGGATTATGATTTCATTAATCAATCATGTGACAAGGACAAGAGTCATATTCAATTCTATTACAATAATCAATCGAAGGAGTCGTGTTGAAAAAAAAAAGTTATATGTTTCTAGTTGAGTAACCAATTGCATGAAGGTCGTGATCTGGTGTTTCTACTTCAATGATCAACTAAATAAAAAATTCACGTATTTATTAGTGGACAGACCGGAACACGAAATCACTAAAAATACAAAAAGGGAAGTTGGTACTTGGTAGGGCCAAATATTGCCATACTAATATAACATTTCCTCAAAAGGAATTCAAATATCTTATATTCTTCTTGAGATTTCATAAGCACGATTTTACACCAAATATCAACTGCACCAGTAATGGGCCAACTATGGGAAGTGATCAACTGAGAAAGGACCATACTCTTTGGACACTTATTTTTTGTGCTAGAAGTTAGAGGTTGACCCTCACACACAAAAGATTCGCATCCATTAATTTCTAGAATAAATTGATCCTATCAATGAAAGTCTCTCAAGATCGACCACCTTCATAGATAAATAGTAAATTTTAGTCGAATTCCCGAGATCAAATGTTAATGCACATTGTTCAACCTCAATCACCCCCGCAAAGGAGGCACGTCAAGCAAGGGCGAACCGAGACTAATTTTCTTGTGGGGGTCAAAAACGAGATTTCAAAAATGTTTAGGTTAAAAAAAAAATACTCAATTTTTTTTTGTGGGGTCATCTGAGCCCACATGACCCCATGTGGGTCCACCCCTGACGTCAAGTACTACTTGGCCACAAGGTTTGATCAAGATATTCTATACGAGTAATCAATAGAAATTTTAAGACAAGGAATTAATAAATCTAAAATTAAGAACTTTTGAGGATTATGACTTCATTAATGAATCACGTGATAATGACAAGAGTCATATGCAATTCTATTACAATAATCAATCGAAGGGGTTGCGTTGAAAAAGAATAAGTTATACGTTTCTAGTTAAGTAACCAATTGCATGAAGATCGTGATCTAGTGTTTCTACTTCAATGGCCAGAACAGAACACGAAATCACTAAAAAAATATAGTTAATTTAATAATGATGCATATTTATTAGTGGATAGACCAGAACACGAAATCACTAAAAAATACAAAAAGGGAAGTTGGTACTTGGTAGGGCCAAATATTGCCATACTAATATAAAATTTCCTCTTTTGAGGAATTCAAATATCTTATATTCTTCTTGAGATTTCATAAGCACGATTTTACACCAAATATCAACTGCGCCAGTAATGGGCCAAACTATGGGAAGTGATCAACTGAGAAAGGACCATACTCTTTGGACACTTATTTATTTTTTGTGCTAGAAGTTGGAGGTTGACCCACACACACAAAACATACACGCGCATCCATTAATTTCAAGAATAATTTGATCCTATCAATCAATTCTTGACCTATCGTGTTTGCCAATACCAAAGTACTCCGACAATCTTATAACAATTTGACGTAGAAGATGTGAATCATATCTTGTTTTGCTAAGAATATGATGGTATGATGCTCATCGTCATCGAAATTGATAAAAATTGTCTTTCGAATGGTCATGATCAGTCCTGTTCTCCTGCGCTCCAAG
>CAIGRO010226242.1:0-13215 GCA_903798355.1 Fraxinus baroniana | reverse complement strand
AACTTTCACTTTTCTATTCATTTCGAGTCCGATTTATGATGTGTTGATTTTGGCAATACTTGATAGATTTTAACATTGAACTATCATCACTCAAAATCAATTGTTAGAAATAATATTAATCTTGTTTGTTATAATCAAAATATTGAGGATGAAATCAACCATAGGTCGATACTCGTGTGATTTTTTTCCCGTATGCTGAGTTATCGTTTACTCTATTTATAAGATCTTCGTTTTCTCTTTGCTTTTTTTTTTCTTTGACTAGTTATAGAGCATCATTTAAATTTTATTAATCTATGAAGGTATCTCATCTTTTACTTTAAATGTGATTGAAAAATTCTATTCCCATGTTGAATGGCTTTCCATTGTCTATATCAATTATTTCAGCCTTTTGAACTCTGCTACTCAAATTCAAATCCAGATGATTATCTTACCACATGCATATAAGCTGAAAAACTTGAGCTTTTTTATTTTCATTGTTCAGTTTATGGTGTTTCTAATAGTTTTCTTAATCAAGTAAATTTGACTAATGGCTTTTATCTAATTTATATGTTTTACCACAAGAATTCCTTGTTGGAATGGATTTTGAAAACTGTATCACGTGATGTGTTTTATTTATAATTTATTATTTCATTTTTGGTTTCTGTTTTCTTAAAGCTTGCAAGGTATGTCAAATTATGTAACTTTCATCATTTTTCTTATTATATTGACCATATACCACTTCTTTTCTCTCTTTCTTTTCTTATTTTTTGTCAAACAAAACTTTCAGATGAGTTAAAACTTTCGATTATCTTTTCTTCGAAAAGGATTCAATTAATTATAACAGGTAGTTGCTTGTGAGTATGAAAGCCCCAGGCTTGTGAAAATCTGGGTCTTACAATGATCCTTTTAATTTGTCTAATCCATGGTATTTCGTGTCAATGATCAGCTGTGCATTGGGCGGAAAAAAAGTGACATCAAATTGAAGACTATAAAAATGAACATAAAAATTCACTTAAATTGACAGTAGAAGAGAAATAGCAATTTAAAATTTCTATTTGCTATTGGAATCAATGTGTCGACTTTGTACCAGTATGTAAACTTTGCATATTCTGCAGATGTGGGTTATATTTGTGGATATGTTTGTTTATGGATCAAACATGTAATTGGAATGTTATTTGAAACGAAATGGATGTTAACTACAGTCCAACTTTTTGTAGAGGATCAGAAATCTGTCTCTGTCCTCGTTACCAAGCAGAACCAAATGGAATGGTAGAAGTACCTGGTGAAGGGTGAGCAGGTGAAGAAAGTAGAACCTGAAACCAGCACACTTTCAGAATTGGATGCCAAAACATGTTCAACTGTGGAAAAGATGATGGTAAGCTCTGATACACCATAGCTGCATTTGCACCTATGTTTTTACTTTCACGATCATATTCATATATTTTGAAGATTGTTGCTCAGTAAAGATTATATTAGGCCAGTAATTAAATGGCAACCTAATTCTTGGGCAACTTTTTCAAGTAGTTCAATTTGGCTTCAATGCTATTTGCAGTTTGACCAACGACAAAATTCCATGGGCCTTCCAACAAGTTATGAAATGCAGAAGCAAGAGATGCTAAAGAAGTTTATGGCTGAGGTGAACACTAAATAACTTGCCTCGCACTTCTCATCTCATTCTTTTGGCATATCTATGTTTTTCAAGTCACAATGATTTACTTATTCGAGTTTATGGTTTTGTCCAGCATCCAAAGATGAACTTTTTAGGGGCAAAAGTTCGCTAAATTATATATCACTTTCTAGAAAAGAGTCTTTGGACCCCAGTAATCTTATCTCTATTGTACACTTTCAGTTTGAAAGTGATTCTTTTGTTCTCTTTTGGCGCATTTATTCACACCTGCAAACAAGAGAAATTATTTGTTAACCTGTAATGAAAGAGGCTATGGCCTATGAAAATGAGATTTTTGTTTTGAAAAATACTGCTACCTGGCTACCTATTTTTAGGAATTTTCTATGTTGGATATCAATCCATGTGGAGATACATTTCCAGTTGATATTATTCCCCATGCTTGTCCACATGCGATATTTTTATTACTTGCCTATTGTACTATATTTACCTTGTAGAAAAGAAAATTCATGTTATATTATATTATCTTGTAGAAAAAAAGGTTCATGATCATTATTTAGGGGGGTGTCCTCAATTGAAATTGTGATAGATTTTAAAAATCATTCTAAATTTAAGCGTCTTCAATTAAGATTTTAATGGATTCTAATGAAATTCATTAAAATTTAGGTGTCGCCCATTGAATTTTTGATCAATAGATTTTTCAAAACAAACGAAAAGGAAATGAAAGATGAAACATAAATCATGACAATGAGGGGGGCGAGCAGTCACGAGAAATGCTTGCAACAAGTACCTCATGCAACTTACTCAAATCTTTCGCATGACATCAGAGAGAGATTAATAACATTGTCATTAGTTTTTGTGGTGCTGCTGCATATGGATTTTAATTCATTAGCATATTCTTCCAGTTATTAAATGCATTTTAGTACGAATTCCTTGTTTTATTCATTGCTTTTTGAAGGGATGTTCTGGTTTTTCTGAAAGTGTCAATGTATAGGAAAATTGAAGCTATAAGATAAGATGGCATAATTGTATGTGTCTACTACGAGCTTGTCAATTGTAGATTCAATGATGATATTTTTTCCATTTATTTGTTTCTTTATGGACCACAAAATTGTCATCCTCGACCACATTTGTGATTATTGAATGGATTGCAATCTTTTCTTGAAACAAGTAATTCATTACAAGATGTAAAAATGTTCCGTTTCTCATTGTGTGCAGATCTTCCCTCTTGAAGAGATTGAGAATATAAATGATCAACAGAGGATATATTGTGGGCTGAAGAAGTGAGCTCTTCTGCTTTCAAAATCTCTTTTTTTTTTTCTCTCTCTTTGCCTATTCCAATTTTCTATGCACATACTATTTTATCCTTAATTTAAAACCTTGATATTTATTATCTTCTAAAGTTAGAGAAAGACTGTCTGATAAAATTGAGGAAGAGTCGAAGAGGTTGTGTGCTAGAAGTTTCATAGTTGCTCTTTATGTTTAGCTTAGCAACATATTTGTGTATTATTTTCGAAACTGTTTTTGTCATTTCTTATATATTTGTCCTTTTATCTGATTTTTTTCCAACTTCTATAGGAGTTGTAACATTGTTACTTTGATGGTTATGCGCATAAATTCCAATGTCTTTTCCAAGTCTTAAATTCATGTCTTACCTAACAGCTTATTACTTACACTACATCACTCATTACACGTGCGACTTACGTGCCATCACTAGTAATAGAAAAACTATAGCGAACTCAAAAATTTAAATGCAGCATAAATTCTATGTAGGCGTGTTCACCGCGTGAGTTTATTGAGTTTAACCACACTCGACAATTCATTCATCCTGCTATAATTTCTACAACACTTGATGTAAATGATAGCTCGACCTTTTAAAATGTTGGAATAAATAAATAAATTGAAGGGTTGACTTTGACATAAATTTTGAGTGGGACCTGTTTGTTTATTTCGGAAGATATTTATATTCTCATCCATGAGAATATCGAAATCATTTATTTACTTGCCAAAAATGATGCTCGGGTGAAGCAGACGCTTGAATTAAACCTCAAGCAACTACGATGAAGAACGGATCTGATTTAAGGAAACTGTATTCACATAGGCTTCAATTTCAAAGTATTGGATTTTTATTTCCTCCAATTTATACTACTTGTTTTTTTTTTTTTTGTGATTAATAAAATTATTTAATCTGTAATATTTTGGTTAACATTCGATTAGTTAGCTGTCTAACTGGTATTTGTTTATACGATATCTGCATAGCTGGTATACGTCCATAAGATTAGTTAGTTGCACTGTCAGTATATGTTTTGTTCATACGGTAAGTTAGGCACTGCTGGTATGTGTTGTGTTCATATGGTAAGTTAGTTACACAGCCGGTATGTGTCCATTCAGTATTCATTCACTAACAAAAAATTCATAAAATTAAGAAAGCCAATAATGATTAACATGTTACCATATATTTTTTTTCACAACACCATTGACTTTGACATAAGGATAATCACAGTACTAGCTTGAGCCCTCTAGCTACATATCCAATTAGAATCATGCTACACTTCCCTAACCCTTTACATAAGGGATTACATAATTGACAAGTGTTGCCCCCCTATTGTGGGATAGGGAGGCAACACTTGTCAATTATGTAATCCCTTATATAAAGGATTATGTACACTTAGAATTATCCATCAAATTAACGTTACTGTACATCGAATTGCGGCCATTGCAAAAGGTGTCTATTTATAAAAGGCACTATTTCATCCAAATACGAAAAAGGAGTAGCATATTATTAGTACTATACTTATTTTAGATAATCACACGGTACACCTCAAACTCATCAATTTCGAGCTCCCATTTGCTTTCTATTAAGTTATCTCCATTGTTACCTCTAAAGTTGCAGTATGGTTTTGTCCCCCCATTTTCGGCCCTCTTGATCCTTCCTCTTTTTTGTCTTCTCTATGTTTCTTCATTATTGTTTATCAATGGTGCTCCAAAGCCTGAGAAAAGTTATTAAAAGGTCCCCCGTTTTAAACTAACGTTACCAGTAGTGTACTGATTTGGTGTAAAACAGTAAAAAGCTTAGCCCGCTAAAAAAGTTAATAAAAATATAAGTCAAACTAGAATTAATTTTAGTGCAACTTACACAAATACCCTTAAATGAGGGTCATTTTCAAAAATCAGTATAAACACGAGGCTAAAATATGAATAAGAAATAAATTATAACAATAATTACATATTAAATACGTTTTTAACTTAATACACAAAAACAGAGGCGAAAATCAGCGATAAAAATCAAAATATAAATCACCAGATCAAGAAAAATTGAGATAAAAAGAGTAAATCTTTCACAAATCAATACTACAAAATCAGGGGCTGCTCTAATTAGCTTTTCTTCAAGGGACTTTCTGTATTTTCTCCTCGAAATATGCGAACAATCAACGCAAATCTACATGTTTGTATTTTCTAAATTTTGATTCAATTAATTCATATTTTATTTGATTATTCAATAACGAATTATAGATTTCAGGATTATCCTACTATCTTTAAAAGAGCCAAAGCTAATTTTCCTGTTCATAACCTGTTCACAGGTGGTGCAGCGGTTTGAAGAGCGCCTCTGAAGACATCTTGCGCGGACGTCAAAGGTTCGAATCTTCTTGGTCTTTCTGTGTTGAGTTATTTTTTCCACCGCCTCATCTCTTACCAAAACCAATCAAAATCAATTCTCTTACCAAAACCAATCAAAATGAAATCAGAAACCTAGCATTCCCGTTCCCTTCTCCAACTCCGTTCCTCTATTTCGGACTCCATCTTCTTCAGGCTTGCTTGATTGATTCCATGATTTCCATTCGAAATCGAAGGCTGAAGCAGAGGCAGCACCGCAGCAGCTGCTACCCACGCAGTGACTCCACGGGTGACGACGAGCGAGGCAGCTACCCACGCAGTTTTTCCACTGCCTTATCTCTTACCAAAACTAATCCAAACCAAATCAGACACCCTAGCAATCCGGTTCCCTTCTCCAACGCCGTTCCTGTATATGGTACTCCAAAAACCCATCATTTTCTTCGGGCTTTCGGCGGTACGCGAAGAGAGGAGTGCTGAACTTCAGGTTTTCACTGCCAGAGGAAAAAAAATTGGAAGAGTTATCTTTTCAGTGAAGAGGCTTTGGGCATGTGGAAATTTGAGTGAAGCTGATATCTATTTGCTTGTAAATCCATTGCTCTCATTTTAGCTAAGTGATGACGGAATCTGAAGCAGAAATTAAGGTTAGTACGAAAAGTTTCTGCATTGTTATTTTTAATGTTTTTGGGATGCTTAATATTCTTCAAGGTTGAACTTCTAAAGGTCTTTAGCTAGCTTTTCTAACTTTTAACTGAATATGAGCAGTTGATTTTGTAAATTCCCTAATATGAACTTCTTTATTGCCCATGCACTATGATTTGTAGATTTTGACGTTATATTGAACTTAAATAAAGTAAACTTTTATGCTGAATGATTTATAGATTGTGAAATCAATTTGAATTTATTCCTTCAGAGTATGCTGAAATCTTTTGTCTCATTTTTTGGGTTTACTTCTCCGATTGAATTGTTTATGCAGTGGATTTTAGAATAACTAAACCTCGGAGTCATTGTATTTCTTTGTTACTGAACTGTGGTGCTGAATTATCAGGGAAAGACCTTGAAGAACATGGGCAGTCAGGTCTGCCAGATCTGTGGTGATAACTTGGGCCCAACTGTTGATGGTGAGCCATTTGTTGCTTGTGATGTCTGTGCATTTCCAGTTTGCCGGCCTTGCTATGAATATGAGAGGAAGGATGGGAATCAGTCTTGCCCTCAGTGCAAAACCAGATACAAGAGACACAAAGGTATATATATTGTAGGCTTGTTGATGTTTAGTAATTGACTCTACATGAGTGTGAGCACATCTATTAAAGACGATATCAATATGTTTATGATTTTTCTTTTTAAATGGTTATACTATAACTTATGTTTGATATTTTTTGTACATTAGTGCATAAAAAAAACTCAACGTAGTAAGAAATTGACTTCAAGCGAGCACTTCCTGTTTAACTAAGACCAACAAAATGTAACAGGACGACAGAAAAGCTTAATTATTGTGAACAATAGCCAAACGATCATTATTATAGGAATGTTGATTTGAGGGCAAATACTGGTCATTCAATTTTTATCTTCGTATTCTTAAAGAAAGCTAGCGACAATACATTTTGAGTGGTGATTAATAATATTTAAAACTTAATTCTGGATTTTTGAAAGTGACTTCTTGCACTTCCACTTTATACAGGAAGTCCTGCTATTAGTGGTGATGGGAAGGATGAAAATGTCAATGATGATGGTGGCAGCGATCTTCATTACGCTGAAACTCAAAATGAGAAGCAAAACGTTTCAGAGCATATGTTGAGCTGGCACATGAATTATGGACGAGGAGAAGATATTGGGGCACCAAAATATGACAAAGAGGTCTCCCACAATCATATTCCTTTGCTTACAAATGGAACAGACGTATGTTTTATATGCTTATCGTCCATTGCTTCATACCTCCAAACCGAAAATATAAGTTTTCATTTTTTGTGTAATAGAGATACATAAAACCTCCCGCCCTCTAATTCAGGTTTCTGGAGAACTGTCTGCAGCGTCACCTGGACGCCTTTCATTGTCATCTCCTCCACCTGGAGGTGGTGGTAAACGTATGCATCTACTTCCTTGCAACTGACATGGATAAATCAAAATAGTTTTTTTATGACCTCATTTATTCTTGCATCAAGTTCTTTTTATTCCCTGTTTGGCACTTATATTCTTTCTTTAACTGCAGCTAGGGCTGTGGATCCAGTGAGGGAGTTTGGATCTCCAGGATTGGGCAATGTCGCCTGGAAAGAAAGAGTTGATGGCTGGAAGATGAAGCAGGAAAAAAATGTTGTTCCAATGACAACTAGCCATCCCCCTTCGGAAAGGGGAGCTGGAGATATTGATGCCAGCACAGATATTCTTGTGGATGACTCTTTGCTGTGAGTTCCTCATTGTTCTAGATATATTGATAATTCGGCTTCTCACTGACTATCTTCTGGTCATGATATCTGGGAATATTGTTTTGAATACATAGAGGACCTTAGTTTTGTACCTTTTTAGCTGCACAAGTTTCAGTTCAATGTGGTTTTTTATGTAAATGAAGTTAGTGTGATTCGGGTGTAATTTACCTAAAGACTGTTTTATTATACAAATAAGGCAAGTGTCTTCTATGCAAGATTTATTGATTTTCATCAAATAAGGCAGCTGTCGTTCCTGTACCTGATTTGTCATCATGCTGCAGGAATTATGAAGCTCGACAGCCCTTTCAAGGAAGGTTTCTGTGCCATCATCCTGGATAAACCCTTACAGGATGGTTATTGTGTTACGACTTGTTATTATCTGCATTTTCTTACACTCCCGATTGACAAATCCAGTGCCAAATGCATATGTCTTGTGGTTGATATCCGGGATCTGCGAGATCTGGTTCGCTATATCCTGGATTCTGGATCAGTTCCCGAAATGGCTGCCAGTAAATCGTGAAACATATCTCGATAGACTCTCTCTTAGGTGGGAAATTTTCTGTTTATTCAATTTCTACTTTTTGGTATTCGTTTTGCTTTGTTCAGTTCACTTTTGTTTTTCTGAAATTATCCAAACCATCATTTTCTACACGGGTTTTCGTTTCTCTGATTACATCATAAAAGTTCCAAATTATATACCTGATTTTGGAAATATATAAAAATTGTACAACAGATATGATCCAGAAGGGGAGCCTTCACAATTAGCTGCTGTTGACATATTTGTCAGTACTGTTGACCCTTTGAAGGAGCCTCCTCTTGTTACAGCTAATACGGTCTTATCCATTCTGGCGGTTGACTATCCAGTGGATAAGGTCTCATGCTACATTTCTGATGATGGTGCTGCCATGTTAACGTTTGAAGCACTATCAGAAACATCAGAATTTTCAAGGAAATGGGTCCCTTTCTGCAAAAAGTACAATATTGAACCACGTGCTCCAGAATGGTACTTCTGTCAGAAGATTGACTACTTGAGAGATAAAGTTCATCCATCATTTGTCAAAGATCGTAGGGCTATGAAGGTGAGTATTGCAAAACAGTTCCATTATCTGTTTCCTTTGGTCCAGGAGTCCTATTTTTGTTCTTTCTTGTCCTACAGCGAGAATATGAAGAGTTCAAAATTCGTATCAATGCACTTGTCGCCAAGGCCCAAAAGGTTCCTGAAGAAGGTTGGGTCATGCAAGATGGTACACCATGGCCAGGAAATAACACGAGAGACCATCCAGGAATGATTCAGGTTAGCTTGGTTTGATGTGCGTCTCGAGTCCAATCTGGTATTGTTATGACTTAAAAAAATTTGCTTTTTCCAATTTTTATTTAAATAGGAGTGGGCTCTCAAGTTTTCTAGAGTTATGAAAATAACGAGGTTATTAATTTGTTCAACTCAAGGATGGGGATCAATCTGAATTACATAATGATAATTGTAAAGGCGAAGTATTGGGAGCTGAAAAGGAAGGATCTGTACTTTCAGTTGAATCTTCCCTAGGTGAGCTATTATGCGTGTGTGGAGTAAATTTTAAATTCATATGTTGAGATTTGAGTAAATGTTAGTCCTTAAAACGCTCTACGCAAGTGTGCATATCTTGCAAGGCTTGGGCAAGTTTACTTTAAAAGCCAATCACCTTGAGTGTTTAGTTTTTGTTGTTTATATGGCAGCCTTCCTCACTATTTGTCATTCACTACTTCATACTCTAAGCTTTGAATATTCTGTATATTATATTGAAGTATAATGGAAGAGCTTTTTAATGTTATTACCTATATTTGTTTCTCCTCTATCCACATTATTCCATTTATGTTATTTTGTTTAGATCCCTCAATGTGCATCAGCAACGACCAATCTGAGTATCCACCTCCGGCATCAGAATGGTAAGTTGAGGCTAGACCAATCTTCTTATCTTTATATGCGACTATTCTTGTTGCATATACTAGATACCCTAGCAGCTTGAAATGTTATAATCAGGCTGGAAAATACTCTTATTGATATGTACTTATCGGGTTATTCCGACCAATCAACTCATGCTGCTGCTTCTGACATGGCAATGTCTGTGGAAACTAATGATACACAGCAGCTAAATCTTCCAGCAGATGGTATGTGAAATATTTCTGAACTTAAAATGGAGTAATCTTGCCAAGGGGCATCTTATCAGGTCTTCTTTGTCGAGTGCAGGAGATGATGACATTCAAGAACTGGAAGAAGGCGAATTGATCCCTGACGAGCCTACTTGTTTAGCTGATTTTAGCAGCACTATAGCAGATGAAGGTACATATTGCAAGAAAGAAAAATAGTATTACTCAAAACTACTGGTTTTGATTTCTCATATTCTCAATTTTCTGTGACTGCATTACAGATACATATGTGCACTAATGACATACACTGACACATCATTCACATGCATCTATACCTACATGGGAATTTATCCGCTTATCTACTTTTAAAGGCTTCTCAATTAGACCTATATGAGAATACTGATTGAAGCTAACAGAAAAGAGTAGGGGAGAGAGGAAAAGATAAGTTGGGTAGTCAATAAAAGCAGAAAACTAAATTACTGATTACTACAAATTGTAGTTTGAATTGACGATTTGAACTATGGTCTTCTGCACAGGTATATCTCTAGAAGAAGAGAATTGGAGAGCTCAGTACGGTCAAGTTACTCAACCAAATGAAAAGTGGATATCAGTTCTGCACATGGTGGATTTATGGGACTGGGCATTAGTTAAAGGGACCGGAAAAGATGGAAAAGGTGAGGTAGCTAGGCTGGTTGGCCGACTAAAAAAGCGCTCTAGCAAGCTCGATCCATCTATATCTTCAGCTCGTGTGAAAACTGCTCCAGTGTGTGAAGTGTATCTTGATATGGTACGGGTGACTTCAGGTTTGCCATTTTCCCATTTTCTTTTTTACCTTATATATTATTGTGAATTGCTTAAGAAAGAGATTGCTAAGATTATAAAAATATTAAACCAACTTTGGTTAAAGATAACTTTTTGGACATAGTATGCTTTTCTTCGTTTCTCTAAATTATGGAAAGCTCTTTACTGAAGAATTTATACATCAATTAACTTGTGTTGGTCTTGTAATTTTCGGGACTTGAGACGAGCTTCATAAATTAGGTCTCCTCCCCAAATTGTAGTATGCATGCAAAATCTATAAGTGTATTATGAAATAGATAACTTAACAGTAAGATAGTAAACAAAATGTAATATACAAAATACTTATATTATAATCAAATAAAAAAGCAGACCATGTTCCAATCAATCAATTAAATCTTATTCGCTTTGCTGTTTTAGAGGTAAAAACATTAATCAAATTTGAATAATCAAGTTGTTGAACAATTTCTTTCTCACCTGATAATATAGCTAATCCATTTAGTCTTTCTTGTAACATAATTGATCGGAGATAAGTCTTATTCTCTTGATCGGAGTTTATTTCAAAAGGTCAATCTTGTAGAGTTTGAGCAAATTATATGTTGATTATTGTTTTCTCCATGTAAGTGATTCAATATTTTAATTTTAACATGCCGTGTAAAATGGTGATTCTTTTGAGAAAATCAATTTAAAATTCTATTACTTGTTTGAGTTTTAGACAAATTAAATTGCTTCCGTTGAGGTTTTTTTTTAGCTCCAAAATCTTCTTTGTGCACGGTAGTAAATGATTTACTTGGAAAAATAAAAAAAAAATACTACAAAATAAAAATAAATGTAATAGCAACACTGAGTTTTTTTATTTTTATAAACTCTATAAATTGAGGATACATCCAGAAAACTTCTCTTGATTCTCTTGATGACACCAGAGAAGCAGTGCACTAGATCTGGTCTATGGTCTAAGCCAACAGGTGACACAAGACATCCTGACCTTTGTTATAATAAAGGGAAATGTTGGCACATCACAAAATCAAAAAACTTGCGAGACTTCTGTAAGTAGAGTGCAAAAACCCACAAGTTCCAGCTTAAAGACAAATTACAAAGATATATATTCAGAGATGGCATGTGATCAGGTGCAAGATAATATGTTATTGGCCTTCCTGTTCTGCTATATTTTTGAGTTTTGTAATATTTTTTCATTATAATTGTTTAATGTGGGTTGCGCTAGGCCCGTGCAGTAGTGCAACGCATGGGCGACGCTCGGAGGCCCAGGCAGCAAGCTACCTTGATGGGCGTCCTCCACCCTAAAAAATTAATTTAATATCTTGTGGGCTAATAGCCCACATATCAGATATCAGATATTTCATGTCCTGCTATATTCTCCTTAGTAATGTGAAGATCACATTTTTAAGGGATTATTAAGTAGAGATAACCACTTTTGAATTTGTAGCAATGTAATTATGCATTTTTTATTAATGTGGCAAGCTCTACCTTCTCCATTGCTAATCTAAATTAAAGGCTATCTTTCTCACACGCAAGCTTGCACACAAAGATTTGTTCTTCATTTTTGTGAAACAGATCAGTTACTCTTGTTTTTCCTTCCCACAGGTCAGGTATATAGATTGAGGATTCCTAACTCACAATATTTGGCATCCTTGTTGGTTTAAAGATCACATATAGTTCTGCTGCTTGTTTTTAGTAAGCTTTGAAGTTTGAATGAAATGTTCTTATTTGGACTTGCAGCCTCAAGCTTAATAAGGAAAGCAAGAGGAGCATATTTTCCAGAGATCCAGTAATTATTTTTTCCCGATGGCAGAGCCAGTATCTTTCAATTATGGGAGCAAAGAAAGTATTATTCACTTTTGATTTAAGTACAACAATTTTATTTTTCCGCACAGTGTACATATATCTATTTGCTAGGCTAAATCATGAGACATATTTAATTTCTGATGACTTTTAAAGTTTTGAAATTCCTTGCGTTTATGCAACTTCACGTGGGGGGAATACGTAGATGAATCTGTGGCTTCGGACACTTTTACCTGGTTTGCTATACTTTTTCCTATGGCTGATTACCTTAACAAATATGGTCTCATCTCTTCTCTTAGTTCAGCCAAACTGTTGTTCAGGTTGGTTTGATCATATTTCTCTAGCATGTTTGGGATAAATTCCATTTATGTGGTT
Source organism: Fraxinus baroniana (assembly GCA_903798355.1). Lineage (NCBI taxonomy): Eukaryota > Viridiplantae > Streptophyta > Magnoliopsida > Lamiales > Oleaceae > Fraxinus > Fraxinus baroniana. The sequence goes on along the minus strand of CAIGRO010226242.1, from coordinate 480 downwards.
CCAGGCCAAATCTATGAAGAAAAAATTACCATGGCTGAAGTATGACATCAAGAAGGCAAAATACATAGAACCCAAAGAGCAGGAAAAGGAAGCAAAGTTGAAGCTACATGAAGCTGCTAAGTCTCTAAATGAACTTAGAGAGCGAATTGAGTATGTAAATTTGCTTTAGCTATATACTTTTTGACTTTTGACGATTCTACATATTTCTTAGGACCTAGAAAGTGTTTACTACCTTGAGAAATGTAGTTTACTTTGGCTAAGATGATAACTCATAAATAAAGGGAAACTTGGGAAACCTAGATGGATGCCCGAAGTTATGTAAATTTAGCTTCCAGCATGACAGGAATGCATATATTTTCTGTAGTTTTATTTTCTACTAATTAGTTTTGTTTGAGTTTGGGAGTTATGTAAACCTTTTCCAATCCTTTTCCATTTTTCACTTTTTAGATTAAAAATTATCCCAACATAACCATTACCAAT
>CAIGRO010226212.1:0-10208 GCA_903798355.1 Fraxinus baroniana | reverse complement strand
TACTATTAGCTCGCCACCTCGATCCGAAGGTCTATAGAGGAGAATTTAATGGTAGCCTCCATGTTTTTGTCAAGGGGGTTAGAAGAGGCAAACTGTCGTGGACCCTCTGAGGCAAAAGCCTTCGAAGACGGGGAGGGCCTCAAGTGACACTTCGACTGCTTCCAATACAGCACCTCCTCAGACCAAGCTCTCTTTATCAATAGGAATGATGATTTGGCTCCGGAGGCTCTATCCATGCTACCTCCAGAAATCTAAATAGCCACTACCACATTCCATAAGTACTAGACAGATAGGTGACAGACTTTCGTGGAGACCAATTATGCAATGGACACGTTCACCACTATGGTGAGCCAGACGAAGAGGGCGTTTGGAATCACCATAGAGGCTGAAGCCATCTTTAAAAACCTTCAGTAGAAAAATAAAGAGTTTTTGAATAAGGCTTCCTAAGTCGAGTGAGAGGCTAAGAAAGTCAAGGTCGACGCTGAGGCAATTAAGAAATAGACTGAAGAGGCTACGAAACTCACTTCTGCTTTGGCGAAGATAGAGAATTTGAAGAAATAAGTCCACTTATCTCAAAGTGAAGTGACTTTTCTTATCAAGCGAGTGGAGACCTTCGACGCTCATCAAAAGATATCTGTTGAAGCCTTGGAGAGGTCAAATAAAGAAAATGCTACTTTGAAACAGCTGGTGGAAGAGCTTCGCTCCAGAATTATTGGCCTCATTGAAGATGTTGAGATAGCTAGGGGTGAGGCCTAAGGTACTGGTGATGATGCTAAGAAGTAGTACACGGTCGACTTTTACTTATTTGAGGAGTATCAACGCTTCGTGAAATAATGGTGGAATTATGCATACATCAAAGTGGTAGAATAGATTGATATGCATTCTCAAACCTTCAATACCTCAGAGTTGAGGTCAAAATTTTTGGAGAAATTGGAGCCTCAGACTCTAGCAAATGGTAGCCATGTGATAGAACTTGAAGACGACAAGGTTGGGAGTGACAATGCAACCTTTGAAGCAATTGGCCCCAATGCCATCATTCATTTTGCTGGTGTCCTCCTCCACCTGCTTAACTGTTAGGCTTTTTATTTTATTTTCGATGTAATTAGCTTCAACCCTCATGTAATTATGAATTTTTAAATGAATGAAAGATTTTTTTTCTTACATGTGTATTGTTACTTTGCTATTTACTTGTAACATCACTTTTCGATGTGTTACTGCTTCCAATGTACTTCAACATTTACTTAGATTTCAATAAACATTTATATAAGTATTAGGACTTCGCTTATTTATTGACTTTAGTTTTCCCAGGATTTGTCCATGGGAAGTGTTTGCTTTAAAATTTTATAATGCTGCTTTCATTGAGTTTTAACAAATTGTACATAGATTAAGAGCATTTACATACATCCTTATTGATAGTATATCCTTAAGCGTTCTGCATTCCAAAGATAAGGTTGTGTCTTTCCATCCAAACTTTCGATTTTACAAGCTCCAGGTAGAAGCTATTCTTTGGTACGATAGGATCCCTTCCAATTGAGACTAAGGGTCCCTGCTCTTAGTTCTTTATAGGAAAGGAACGCCCTCCTCAGCACAAGGTTATTCATACGAAAAGACTTCTTCTTAATCTTAGAGTTGTAGTACCGAGTCATTTTTCATTGGTAAATAGCGAATCTTACTTGGGATTCATATATTCTTTCATCGAGAAAATCGAGGTCACATCTTCTCAACTCAACGTTTGGTATCTCATTAAATTGTAAGCAACGAGAAGATAGTAGACCCACTTCGAGAAGATAGGTGACAAGGTGTAACACAATGCATTAATTGTTTATGTTGGAAACTTGGACATGGATTAGTGAACACTATAATTAGACTTTACACGATCCAAGAGTCTTGACCTCAAAATATCTGGGCTAATTGTCAAGAGCCCTGCAAGCGGATAATAATGTACGAGGATTTTGACAAGGCGTCTTTAATCAGTTCTGTGGCATTCTCATTCCCTTTCTCGTCGGATTTAAAACTGTATATTGTACAAACAATAACCACAATATTCTGAGATTAGTATGTCGTTCGAGTCGGGATTATGAGAAAGGGAGAACACGGTGTAGAAAAATTAGTAATTTGTTTTGGTTAACAAACTTGTACTTTCGAACAGGGGCAGACCCAACATTGAAGGTCAACCCGAACAGACGTTGATCGGTCAACGTCAACAATTAGCGATCCTAAGAGCAGGGTCATTTATTAATATTTAAAACTTATTATATATTATTATGTTAACAATAATATCAAATTTAGTAAGTGCCCTAATGGTAAAGATTTCAATAATCTTTAAGGATAGTCACGTGTTCGATTCCCCCTCCCTATTGCCATCAATTTTGGTAAAAATTGGAGAACTAAAATTATATGAATTGCAAGCTTGGGAATCGAACCAGAGATATCTTATAAGAATTACAAGCTCTAAACAACTCAACTGAATGAGGCATTTGAAAATGAAATGAAATAACAGTTATATAAACTAAATAATTTATATATTGTCAAAAAAAAAAAGTTCGCAACGGATCCAGCACAGGCGACCGTGCGGGCTCGTCGGGTGTTGGATCCACCCCTGCTTCCGAAAGGGACTGATGATTTAAGTAGTTTTGAGGCTTTTTTTCATTTGCAGAAGCAATCTCTAAGGAGGAAAATCAGAGAATTATAAGTTTATTTGACCTTGTTAAACAAAGGTTCTGCAAATGCTGTTATATAGTTGAGGTGGGCTAGGGTATTTTTCATAATAGAACCAGACTAGCTAACTACTGAACATCCCAGGTCTTAAAAATGGGTTCTTCAGGGAATCGGATAGTTTGGTTAGGGGTTTTGAAAAGACTAATCTGATTTCCATTGAAATTTGTGAGAAATGAACAATTAAGCCTTTATTTGACAATCATTATTTGAGAAAAATAGAATTTTAAATAACGATTTTAAAAAGAATGTGCGCTTAAAAGTAGGAAAAAATATTTGGATTTATAGACTGATTATTTTATTGTGTGAATCTGTGATCGAAAATGAGTATATAAAAAAAATTAAAAACAATTGTCGCCAAACAGGGGGCTAATTTTATGGTAAAAAATATGGACAACCAATTGGTTCCAACTTCCTTTTATACTTCAAAAATAGATTGTTATAAATTTTCTTATTTCACATTTGTATTTTTGTTTTCAACAATAAAATTGTTGATTCATATAAATTCACATAAATTGTGATTTATTTAAAAGGTTCTAAGACCCAAAATCAGGCCAATTTCAACCAGAATTAAATCATATAGCCAATTTAATTTTAATCTAGATCGAGTAATTCTGAGTACACTCCAAATTCTGGCATCAATTTTCTCCTAAATAGAAAATTTCATTACTTCCAGCTCCCACTATAATAAATACTAATCCACTATTGGGTGGAAATTAAAATCAAAATTTTAATTTAATCAAAATCAATAATTAATTATTATTATTTTTATATTCGTAAATATCCGAACCAGCTTGCGAGCACCTCGGCTAATCCCACGAGACCCTAAAATTTACGACTGGATACTCACCTCAATGACCCTGAGGTGACTTGAACTGATGACTATTAAGGAACAAACACAAGACCTGACCAATTGAACAACCTCTCAAAGTTAAAATCAACAATTAATTTAAGTCACATATTTCATAAAACCTACAATTTTTCAATCATACGTTTTATTAACTTTTATCAATATTTACTGAAAAATTAATTTTAAACAAAGGCTAAATATATTGCGTATTCCTTGGCTACCAAAAAAAAAAAAGGATTTTCTCAGAAATTTATTGCATTCTTATTCGGATTGATGTTCATAAGCCAAAAACCTTGTACAATACTCAATGACTGAATATATAAAGCAGGCTACAGAAGAAATAACAGGAAATTGAATACAAATTATATTAAGAACATCAATACAAGCCAAAAATGTAAAAATAAAAAATTTCAAACTACATAAAGGCAATGAAAAGATATATCCGCAAATTCTCAAAAGTTGTAAAAAAAACATCTATAATAAAACATTGACTAAATCCAACTACAGGGGTTGAGTGAAAAAAAAAAAAAAAAACATAAAATCAGTTGTAGCATCTAATAAGTAAAATCCTAATCATACAGACAAGTTTCTTTCTGGTGTCTATCTGCAAAAGGTTAAAAAAATTAACAATGTTCCTTTTGTTCACATAAACAGCTCATCAAACCCCTTTACATTCCAGAACAAGGTCTACATGTACTCGCCTGGCTAATTCTAAGCCTAGTCGTTATTTTCATCTTTATCCGAATTATTGTCCCCAGACTCATCTGCTGCCTCCTCATCTTCATCGTCCGTCATGTTATTTATCACTTCAGTGATTATAGCCTTCACATCTGCTTTTCTATGCATCAGATCCATACCAAAGTGGTCTCCTGAGATAAACTCGAAAGGATTAGCAAATCAAAACAAGTGTTAGTGCATGTTTGGCTAAGCTTATAATTGCTTATAAATTGGTCTAACCCATTTTTTCCACGCATTTAATAGGACCCACAATTTTCACCTAATTTTTTAACCACGCATTCCTTAGGACCCACTACTTAAAAGCGCTTATAAGCTCAGCCAACCAAGCAATCTAGAAAGTTCTAATGTAGTAATGTACTCTTGTAGGAAAAGTCATACCAAGTAGTCTGAGAATATCGGATAACGTGGCCTGCATTTCAGGAAAGGGTAAAGGTTGTCAACAGAAAATCCATAATTGAACATTCAGTCTAATATGAAATAGATGACAAAACGTCCAACTTACAGTATTAAAATCTACTTCCTTCAGTATTTTAACTACCACTGCATGCATTTCTTCATTACTAGGTTCAATCTTGGCCTTCTTGCTGCTTTTCCCTTTGCCTATGGCAAATCAAGAAACATGAGCAAGCATGACAAATAAAGAAAGCCAATTCCAGAAAGATTGCACGAAGACGAACAAATTCCCTAATCAATCATGTCATTTCCATTCAATGAACATTATACAACATTCAAGCTCAAATTTGGGGAGGGGAACCTTCACCAAATTATTGTGCATTACAGTGATCATTGAAGTGATAATTGACTGACAAAATTAAATGACCATGACTTGGAAATAGACATAAATATAGCATCTTAATACATAAGAAAAACCTCAAACTGGAGGGTTCCTTCCTAGGTTTTCAAGCATCACTGTTGGAAGAAGAGTGAGATAAATGAATGTCAAGGAGTAATACCTTGATCTGTTGAAGACTTGCTTGATCGTTTCTTGTTTGAAGCCTTTTCCTTTGGTGCACTTGTATTCTCTTCAATTTCCTTATTAGCCTTCCGCTTTTTCATCGAGGACGCCTTAATTTCATTCTTCGATTTCACTTCAGCAGCATCTTTCTTAGATGCTGAACTGGAAGATTTTTTAGTAGATTTACCAGAGCTTTTGGAAGATTTTGAAGGGCTGCCTTTGGTAACAGGTTTAGACTTCTCACTCATCTTGCCACTACCATCTTTTTTAGCACTCTTCTTTGAAGTAGATTTCCCAACGGACTTTTGCTTTCTGGGTTCATCTTCATCCTCTTCCTCCTTTTCTTCCGACTTATTCTCTTCCTGCTCGCTTTCTGCTTTATCAGCTATGTCATCGTCATCTTCTTGATCATCTTCGCTCTCTGAAGGTTCACTTTTATCACTTTCTTGTTCCTCAGTTTTCGATAAATCCTTGGGCTTCTTCCTTGAATTAGAGCTTGGCTTATTTTTCTACGTGCAATAAGAACAATTAAACAGAGAATCCGAAGTGCATTAAGGACTTGCCATGAAGAGACAAAAAGTACGGTCTAGAATACAAAGCAACGTGGTTAGCACAAAAAACATTTTGCTGAACCAAGGCAACAGAAAAATTTACAAATGAGTAAAACTAAGCAACATCAAAAATCCTGGATCGCATAGGTAATAAGCCATTAATTGACTCACAACATGGTAAGATCAATATGAGTTTATAGCTATGAGTTATAAGAAAATAAACATAAAGAGGATACCAACATGGTTGCAACCATTGATAAAAATGAAGTTAACATTCCAGTATTAAGGGCTTGTTTGTCTCCCATTTTGGGAGAAGAAATAGAGTTTTGAATAGTATTTTTATTAAGGGCTGTTTGTCTCCCATTTTAGGAGAAGAAATAAAGTTTTGAATAGTATTTTTTGGAGAATGTGTGGTTGAAAAGTAAAGTAATTTTATTGGTTTGTGTGTAGAATATTTTATTGAGTGAATATGTGATAGAGATTGTTTACTGTAGCAAACAATGTTTGAGAAAATGAATAACAAACAACGGCTAAATAAATGGCTGAAACTGAAAAATATCGCTGCAAAGCAAAACTACTTTTTCCTTTGTGCATTAGAAAGACGAGATAAGCTCATTACCTGGGATTAGGAAAAGAAACTGACACATAAGAACAAAGGATTAAAACAGACAATTACTAACCTCTGCGGTTTTTCCTTCAGCCACATCAGAAGAGCTTTGGGTTTTGCTTGCTGAGTCTTTACTCTTTCGCTTCTTACCCTTCGATGACTGTCATTAATGAAAGGACCTATTTGATGACTCGATGGATAACTTGGCATTATACAAATTAGAGATAATGTAAACCATACACAGACAAACTCTAAAAAATGAAGGGAAAAAAATCTACCTTCTCCTTGTCAGCAAGCAGTGTTTCCGTTGTAGCATGAGGAGATTCCAAGAACTCCAACAATTTTACAGAGAGTTCTTCCTGAAAAGCATGGCTATTTTTATTCATATGATCGAACATTTTATGAGTATCATAATAGTGTCAATGGTAAGACCTTACCTTCTTTACAGCAGCTCTACTGACTGGAATATTAAGTACATCACAAAAGTCCAACAACTTTTCCTTAACGCATTTGTCAAGCTTCTCCTTGACTTTAGCTCTTTGCTTCTCCTGCTGTGGACATCAACCAAAAAAGATTTCTAAATCACTAATTGAGTAATTTTTATGCTCCGATATTCAAGTGCAGTGTACAATTGTAAATATCTCCTCTATGTTACATATGTCTATTTGCATGCATGGAGCTAAGCTATATTTTGAATTTGTCAGATGTTTGGATGGTTTAAACTTCAAAGGAATATTTCACCTAGAAAACCATTGAGTGTGAATATAATAAAAATTAATAGCTCAACATTGAAATGCAGCTAGTCATTTTCTCTATAGTTCTGAAGGACGGGAAAACGCTGGCCTATGCAGGAGGAAAAAGCCACGCATATGGAGAAAATTTGGAAAGGTAAACAACATTATTTTTTACTGCCTAATGCAGGTCTAGGCACCAAAAGGCTCACACCCTTTTATTTATTTTTTGGCCAATTTGTTTATTCTTCTAAAGGTTAAATAAACATAAGAATACAAGAAATAATTATTAATATCTTAGTAAAATAACTAATCTCATTAAAATAATATTAAAAATAAGGCATGCCTTATTACGCTTATAGTTTAAAGAGAAAATGATTGCTGAGGCATTTTTCTTTCAAGACCTCAAACCAGAAAGGAAGAAAAAATAAAAGAATTGAAGAAAGTGGAATTTAAAATAAAATCAAAGAGACATAAGACGAATTAAAGATAAAAATTGAAATAAAAGCAAAAAATTACCTGCCAAAGTTTGAGACTTCACTGGTCAATGGAATTGTAGAAGTTAATGTTTTTGGGAAATGGTAGAACGTGGAGCAGAGATAGTTTTTTTTATAGTTTGTCTTGGGTTTTTACTTAACATTAGGTAGGTTTTGGTAAACAAAAAAAACGGTGGGCCCACCTAAAACTCACTAAAACTGACATTAAGAATTACAGTTTTAAAAAAAAAAAATTAAATATCAGAAATTACGATGTGCATGCTTCATGCACCTTGAGGCGTGTGCCTCATCGGGTGAGGGGCACAGCTCTACAAAATAGCATAGTTATTTGCACCCTGAGGCACAAGAGCATACACCTTAACTCGAGGCATGCCTCAAGTTTGCCTTTTCAAACCATGATTATGCTTAGAAGGTTTGAGGTTTGACATTGCTATGTTGCCAAACCTAGTGCTTTTTAGAACCTTATTTTTGGTTTGCTTTGGGAAATACTATGTATATTGATATCCGTGTCAATATTCAATTTCAAGACTCCATATGCAGGTTGCAGAATTGGATCTCACACCTTTTTTTTTATAACCGTAGATGCCTAGGTCAGTTTGCTCGCACCTTGACTAATCCTATGGGACCCTAAAGTTTACAACCGGTACTCATCTCAGTGGCCCTGAAGAGACTCGAACTGGTGACCATTGGAGAGCAAATCCAAGGTCTGATCAATTGAGCAATCTCTCAGGATTAGAATTGGATCTCTCACCTATTCCTCGTGAAACTACTTGTTTGATTTAATTAAATGCCACATTCTAATGTTTTCTGTAATGAGAATGACTATTAATTGAGCAATCTCTCAAGATTAGAATTGGATCTCTCACCTATTCCTCGTGAAACTACTTGTTTGATTTAATGTTTTCTGTAATGAGAATGACTATTCATTTCTGGTATCTCAAAATGGAAAGAATTCTAATTTAATTAAATGCCACATTCTTCAAATCAAAGTGTTTATTTTATATTATATTCACACTATACTCTAGACTACTGTGTGTATGGAATACAGGCTATATGCACCTTATATGGTAATTCAAATGGTTATGTCACATAACACAAAAGCCTTCTAAATTCCATTAGTTTATTTAACAAGTCGCATTGTCCTCTATATAAGACCCTTTTTGGGACAAAAGTCAGGATTCTTCTGTAAACAACCTAATCAGCATCAGTTGTTGCAGCTTTCTTAAAATAACAAATGCAGACAAAATGTCTTTCCATTCTTTTGTCAAAAAGGTTTCTTGCATTCCATTTAAAATCTGACCAACCAAAGCCTTAAACATATGATCTAGGAAAAAAGGAGTTAAGAGGACTTAGAACCCCAAACCCTCAAAGAGAGAGAGAGTAGACAAGGACGCCATACCTCATTCTCAACCCATACAAATCCAGAAAAGAGGCCAATATTTTTCTTCAGAGTATGTACCTGAACAAGAAAAATTGCAATTTTACAAGATCATCAAACTCCATTGGGAATCTAAACAATACAGTGTACAGAAAAAGACAAAATATATACTGAAAGTGTTAACATAAAATGCTTAGTCAACTAACTATGAAACTGGATTGGTTCAAAATGACTGCTTAAGATGTAACCTTCGATTTTTTGCCAAAAAGAATGGTGTGAAGAATCTGCATGTTTTCATCACCCTTTCTCTTGGACAACTTGAAAGCCACTGAAACAATTATAATACAGGTGTGAGGAAGATGTATATGTTTTTTAGAAGACAACTCCATAAAACAGACAAAATTGAAAATACCAACAAACTTGATGTGTAGACAGCAGTAGAGAAAACGTTTAATGGCATGTATCATGTATATTTATNATCTAAACAATACAGTGTACAGAAAAAGACAAAATATATACTGAAAGTGTTAACATAAAATGCTTAGTCAACTAACTATGAAACTGGATTGGTTCAAAATGACTGCTTAAGATGTAACCTTCGATTTTTTGCCAAAAAGAATGGTGTGAAGAATCTGCATGTTTTCATCACCCTTTCTCTTGGACAACTTGAAAGCCACTGAAACAATTATAATACAGGTGTGAGGAAGATGTATATGTTTTTTAGAAGACAACTCCATAAAACAGACAAAATTGAAAATACCAACAAACTTGATGTGTAGACAGCAGTAGAGAAAACGTTTAATGGCATGTATCATGTATATTTATTGAACATTGGCTTGAAGCTTGATACAAGAACAAGAACGAAAGGACCTAACCTAACCTATAAAATGGAATAGTTTGATCTATGTTATTATCTCATTAAAATGAAAAATATAACCATTATCCATCACATCAATATTTAAATTCAAATTTTCTATCTCTTGTGTGGGCCCCAATAACGGCTATATTTTTCATTCTCATTCTACAATAATTTGACTCAAACAGGGGCATAATGAATGCATGGTTTGAAAAAACTATCAAGAAACCCGCCTTGAGGCCCGCCTCACCGTGAGGCTCATGGAGTACGCCTCGAGGCGGTATTTTTGAGGCTAAAAATATGAGGCTTACGCCTTTAAATCTGAGGCTC
>CAIGRO010226171.1:0-10840 GCA_903798355.1 Fraxinus baroniana | reverse complement strand
TTTCCTTTTTTTTTTTTTTGGCAATAGAAACACATTCCAAGATAAATGTAAATAAAAAAAAAAATTATCCCTTTAATTAACAAATTTCATGTAAAACAAAGTCAAACGAACACAAAAAAAAAATTTCATTTTTTTTTTTTGCAATCTAAACAAATTTTGTCCCCAATGGTAAGAAATTTTATCTCTTTAATTGACAATTTTCATAAAAAACAAATTCAAACGTATTATATTTGTCAGATGAAAAATTATATCAATCAAACACCTTTAATTACAATTCCCAGTAAAACAAATTCTAATGAAAAAGAATGAAAAGTTATTGATGTGATGGAAAATATTATTTTATTGAAAAAAGTGTGATTGAAAATGAGTAGAAGAATGAGAATGAAAATTCTAATGTGTACCAAACATGGACTTAGTTAATTTATTATTTTGNTCATAAAAAACAAATTCAAACGTATTATATTTGTCAGATGAAAAATTATATCAATCAAACACCTTTAATTACAATTCCCAGTAAAACAAATTCTAATGAAAAAGAAGGAAAAGTTATTGATGTGATGGAAAATATTATTTTATTGAAAAAAGTGTGATTGAAAATGAGTAGAAGAATGAGAATGAAAATTCTAATGTGTACCAAACATGGACTTAGTTAATTTATTATTTTGTTTAGAAAAAAATTTAAAAAATTTAATTAATTCAATATAAAAATTTAAAAAAAAAAATTATTTAAATTCAGTTCTTATTCGATTCTTCATTTTTTGGTCTAGAATCGAAAATCGAATCAAACTCATTGGTTCTCAATTCAAGTACACGTTCGAGTTTTTAACTTATGACGAACCCCTCGATTCGGTTTAGTTCGATTCGGGTTTGGTTCAATTTAGTTCAGTTCGGTTCGTGAGTTTTGTCCAATCCTAGTAAAAATAAAAAGATATGAAAAAAAATAATAAATACACATTGAGAGTAGTAAAATTATGTTTTAAATAAAAATGAGTTGTTAAGAGGATTTAAAAACTTTTAATCTCTAAATTTTATAGATACTTTTTAAATTGCAAAATATGCTATTTAAAGATAAAGAATCTCTTGAAGAGGTTCTAATGTAATGCCATGTTTTATTATTTTGGTTGATACAGATAATTAATTAAGTTAATTTGTGTAGCTTAGAGTTTTCTTATGAACCAATTAGGGCTTCATTTGTTGTTAGTTCTCTCTCAAATAAAAACTATAACTTTGGAGTTTTTAATTTTTTTGGCACGAATTCAGTATTCTTTGAGATCAATGATTTAGTCTTTCAAAATCAATTATTCGTCGTATTTGATTGCGTATCAATAAATTCTTGATGTTTTAAATTCATGGGTATCATCAATATCAACGTGATATCGATGTTAGAGCTTAGTCATGTGCTACGATTCATTAAGTTTGATGCCAAAAGTAATACTAAACGAAAAGATGGAAGATTATTTCGATTTAGATGGTGAAAATTATAGTGATCCCTCAATCTACGATGATGACCCACATGTCGAGAATTTCAAATAGGGATTCAAGAAATTTGAGGCTAATCAAAAGTTTAAATCAATTGATTTGCTAAGAGTTAGAATGGGATTCATGATTCCAAATAACATATAGCAACAAATTGAAGATTTTTAGCTATTTCAATGTTTTGGAAGGTGCTAAAGGCATCTTCAAGGAGACATCAAAATGCATCAAAAAAATGGTACGAAATGTCTCAAATGCAACACCAAACTTTGCACAATTTTGCACAAAATGATGCAAAGTCAATTTTACCCCTTGTTTTCATTTTCCAAACATATTGATTAAGGGTACTTGTGTCATTTGTGTTATATATTTTTAATAGTGAAAAAATAATAGCTAATGAATTTAATATTAGTGTTAATTTAACGTAATTATTTATTTAGTAATTTATGTAATTGTAAAATAAACAAATCAATAGATTCTCAAATAAATAACTTATTAAGAATTAAAAAATAAAATAAATGATTAAATACTGTTAATTTGATATAAATTTTGGTGTAATGATTGGAAATAATTTTTAGTTTGGTGTAAAATTTGATATTAAATCAAAAATTAACTCAAATTTTGGTGTAGGATTAGAGATGGCATAAAGGAGATGATGGGTTGGGAATTTGAATGCCAAGAAAAAAAGGGAGAGGATTTGTTATTAATACATAGATGTGTCCATAATGGACAAGTGACACTCTCTATTGGGAGTGTCTGGGCCCAATATCCCAATAGGGGGTGCCACTTGTCCATTATGGACATTATTATAGATTTTGCTATGAGAAATTATAATAATTCAGATGTTTAAAGAATGAAATTTCAAAATCATGGACCAAGTTTCATTATTTGTCATTTGTGTTATATATTTTTAATAGTGAAAAAATAATAGCTAATGAATTTAATATTAGTGTTAATTTAACGTAATTATTTATTTAGTAATTTATGTAATTGTAAAATAAACAAATCAATAGATTCTCAAATAAATAACTTATTAAGAATTAAAAAATAAAATAAATGATTAAATACTGTTAATTTGATATAAATTTTGGTGTAATGATTGGAAATAATTTTTAGTTTGGTGTAAAATTTGATATTAAATCAAAAATTAACTCAAATTTTGGTGTAGGATTAGAGATGGCATAAAGGAGATGATGGGTTGGGAATTTGAATGCCAAGAAAAAAAGGGAGGGGATTTGTTATTAATACATAGATGTGTCCATAATGGACAAGTGACACTCCCTATTGGGAGTGTCTGGGCCCAATAGGGGGTGCCACTTGTCCATTATGGACATTATTATAGATTTTGCTATGAGAAATTATAATAATTCAGATGTTTAAAGAATGAAATTTCAAAATTATGGACCAAGTTTCATTATTCAAAAATCAGGTAATATAAAACTCTAATTTATCACTCTCTCTCTCTCTCTCTCTCTCTCTCTCTCTCTCTCTCCTCTGTTCACCGGACAGCAGCATCTCTGCGTCGCGATGCTGCTGCAGTTCGAGGGTTCGGGTTGACGCTGCTGTGGTTTGAGGGTTCGAGTACCTTCATTGGTGGTGTTGGTCATGATTGGATGCGGTGGCGGGTTTGGTTGGTCGTGATGTTGGTGGTCGTGGTGGTGATGGCGGCGGCAGGTGAAGATGGTCAAAAGTGGTAGTGCCTGGTCTGTGATCAAGTATTTAACTGTGACTTACTGAAAAATAATATGTGACCAATGAAGTTAACTGTGGCTTATAATTTTTTAAATCTGTGATCTTGAAATTATCAGTGATTAATTAATTTCATAATATGTGACCAATGTGACCTGTAATTATGTATATATAACCATTAATTTTATAATTGTGATCTAATTAATAAATATTTTTAATAAAATACCTAATACCTGAGTTTTGAATTGTTAAACTATTTACCTGACTTTTGAATTGGTGTAAACTATACACCTGAAATATGAGTTTTTCCCTTTTGCTATGTACACATAGCCAAGGACGGATCTAGCCCCCATGGCCGCCTTTGCTAGATCTGTCGGGAACCATTTTTTTGTTGACAATAGATAATTTTTTTAAATTATATACCCGTAATTCATTTTATTTACAAACATCTTTTGTAGCTCAATTGATTAGAACTTGCATGTTCATGTTAGAGGTCACAGTTTCGAATCCATTCTCAACCAATTTATTGTGGAATTTTTTAGTTGGAAATTTTTACAAAAATTAACACAAAAGAGATGAGATTCGAACATGTAACATCTTCTTGGAATTATTGAAATTTGACCATTATGACACTTAAGGAACTTTGACACTAAACTTATCAGAATAATACATTTTTAAGTTTTAGTCGTTTTAATGCAATTGTAAAAATTGTAAAACGTGCTATTCATTTGTCGAATTCGAACATATGACTTTCCTTAGGATTATTGAAGGTTAGATCATTATGACACTAAACTTACCAAAATAATATATGTTAAATTTTATTGATTTTAATGCAATTTTAAAAATTAGAACCCGTGCTCTTCCTTTAAATTATACAAAACTTGATTACAATATCATTTAGTGAGTATTGTTAATTTGTACAACATAATTATATACGTTTAGTTTGAACAAAATAATTATAATATTTAAGTTTTAAATCTTGTTTGATTTTTTTTTTCAAAATACATTTTTCTCTATTCTTTTCAACTACACATTTTTCAATAAAATTATATTACATTCAAATTCTAAACTTTCCTTTATTTTTAACCATACATTCTACATCAAATTACTATTTCAAAATGCATTTTTTTTTTTTGCAAAAAATGAACATCAAACGGAGCTCTTAATATTTTATTGTTATCCACGGTCGACGATCAACGCCGCCCATCTTGACTCAAAATGCTGAATCCGCCCCTGCACATAGCAAAATCCTTGATATTATGCAGTCACCAGAGAATTTTTTTCGGTAACTCCCTCTATATCTTTCACAGTAATAGTAGCAAACGTTTCTAACATTTCATCACTTTTGCAATCTCATCCCCAACCATTTTTTTTTTCAACAAATGTGTCTCT
The DNA here is from genome assembly GCA_903798355.1 of Fraxinus baroniana. NCBI lineage: Eukaryota > Viridiplantae > Streptophyta > Magnoliopsida > Lamiales > Oleaceae > Fraxinus > Fraxinus baroniana. The sequence goes on along the minus strand of CAIGRO010226171.1, from coordinate 6,286 downwards.
AACCTTCTATAACTTGGCGGAATTCATCAAAATTAATGGATTCCATCCAATTCTTAGCTTCTAACAATCAATAGTTATTTCATTATTCTTTTTAAAATATTAGAAAAATAAAAATAAAAAATTTATGAAAGAAAATAATTTTCATCTTCTTCAACCCTGCCACAACTACCGCTCTACCAACCAGCACCTCTACACCATGACCAACATTTTCTTCCATTCTTGGCTGCTTAATAGCAGAAAAGTGGAGCTTCTCCTCTCTGTTTGCTGCCAAAAGTGCTGATGATGGCTGTCGGTGTGGTGAAGTTTCTCTAATTTCTGCTGTGGTTTATTGGTGACGATAGTGAGTGTGTTTGTTGGAGCGGTGGTGGCGGGTGTGGATGGGTGGGTATTCTTTTTTAATGATTTTCATTTTTATATTATGAATATTTTTTTAAAAAAATAATTAAGGATCATTTTACCATTTATAAATCTTGAATTTGATGGTCAAATGAGTTTGTCTGACAATAAATTGGATGAAATCCGTCCCTTTGGATGAATGCCGTCAATTTATCAAAAGTTGGGGACAAATGTTGAAAAAAAGTTGGGGATGGAAAGAAGTGAAAGGTTGAAGACTTTTACTGCAATTTTACCCTTTCTTTTATTCTCAAACGCAGTTGAGACTAAACTTTTCTTTGCTTTTGGGGTGATTGTAACGCATTTCATCTATTTTAGAATCCTAGAATTGATCTCATGCACTTAGTGAGCATGACAAAAATTTCTCATTGCTAACATAATAGAAAGAATCGTAAGCATGTTTATTTGAATGTATGACTATTCATCAATATAGAAAACCATAAGTAAGATTTTCCTGCTATATCAGCAGTTAGAAGTTTTTATCCCACTTACTGTGGACAAGAGATCAAATTTGATTAATTGACAATTCACCATAAACCACAAATAATTGTTTAGACCCTCTCTAAAGGCACCATTAGAAGGTTCGATTTCTTAGATTGTGTTCCGACTTCATTCTCTTTATATAGAACCTGACATGTTCTTCTTATCCCGTTTTTACGTGGAACATAAACAACCACGAGAGAGAGAGAGAGTTCAAATAATGTCGTCCATTTGCATGTGTGCACGCGACAATGTGCATCCCAGAAGTGCTAAGACAGTGAATTGACACCATTAATATGCATAAGAATTCTCTCTTTTATTATGTGAGATGAGAAGTAAAACAAATCATTGAAATTGGTACTTGGTACTTGGTAGAGCAATCACCACCTCAGAATTTTGCTATGTTTTTTTAGTAATTAATGTAAAATATCCATCAAAACTGGGTGACATTCGTGTTTGTCTTTTCAATAGTAGGAATTCTCAACGCTTTACATCATAATTTTACTTTTAACGTCACGTAATGTCATGGCACAAGTAATATCATACCACAAGTTATACACGTTACGTTACATAATTTCTATTTTACCATTGTCATAACAAAGTCCACGTCTTGCAAAACCTAACCTTCCAATATCACTAGGCTGGCCGACCTCTTGACATTATCATGCGTTCTAGCTAGAGATGGCAATGGGCCGAGCCGAGCCGGCTCGGCCCATTGCCCCACGAGCTCGGCTCGGCCCATTGCCATCGAGCTCGGCTCGTTGCTCGTGGACGAGCTCGCCCCTCACGAGCCACGAGCCGATCCGGCTCGGCTCGGCTCGTGAGCTCGTGAATTTTTATTTATTTTTATTTTTTATTTTACACGAGCCGAGCCAACGGACGGGTGAGCTTAGCTCGGGCTCGGGCTCGTGCTCGTCTTTTGACGAGTCCGAGCGGCCCGTAGATCGCTACAGTACGAGCCGAGCGGGCAAGCAGACGAGCTACTTGGTCCGATTGCCACCTCTAGTTCTAGCGTTCCACCTCGTTTGGGTAAATTTCATGGCGCAAAATTGGGTTATCATTATGACTCGACTTAGTGGTAAGTTAACATATCACATATGAAACATATGTTACAGCATAACTGCCAATTAAGTAATTTCATAAATTTGGCAAACAACAGGTTATGCAGGGGGTGACATTGGAAAATAAAATTAAAGTTCAGCAATAGAAATTCAGTAATTCAATTAAGACAAAAATAAATTTGAATGATCCCATGAAGAAGTTGAAATTTCATTACTTTTCAACTGATGAGTTACAGAAACATTCTGGGGAGCGGTAAGATGAAATTTGACATCCACAACCACACCCATACTATATCACAAAACAACATAACAAAGTAAAAACAAATTGGACATACCAATTACAACATAGTGTAATCTTAAAGCTTAGTTCCAATTATAGAATTGTACAAGAAAGATATCATGATTCATTTTTGACATTAATGATCTCTGCCTTCGCTGATGCTCGAGGAAACTGTTTAAGTTCATTCATTATCGACTCACCTCCATCAGAGACGCTTCCAGCATGGGGCAAAATTGCCATTTCCTCAAGTCCAGTAGCGGATGCCAACAGATATTTAACAAATTCCATTTCAGGCTCGACCCCAGAGAAAAGTAGCATATCCACAGTCTTAAGTTGATCCAAGCAATCGGAGCTCTTTTGTGCGCGGAGATATTCTCCCACGGACTCCACAACATTGAAAGTGAAAGCCTAAAAATTAAAGGACATTCGTTAAATAGGTTCCACAAGGAAAGAAAGACGAATTGCATAAAAGTTTAAACAAAAGGAACAAGAACAGAATTTTGACTTGCTGTAATTTTAAGCTTTTGTAAATTGGGAGAGCTTCTAATCAAACAAAGAACACAAGAGATCTCCTCAATTTTTTCGAAATACATATCGGAGAGGTGAAGAATTTTCAGAGTTTCCAAAGTGACTGGAAGTTTCTTAGGTAAACCATCCTCAGCAAGTTCCTAGTAGCAAAAATGCAGACGGAAAATTAGAACCAATATATAATAATTGAAAGAAACGAGTTAAAGGATCGAAAAACTTTACTTAAGGATTGCAATATCCTTACCTCCAAGGCGAAAGCCTGCATATGCAGTTCCTCAAGAGAAGGCAGACAACTTAGAGATGTGATTAAATTAGACGTGAAGCATTTTCCCGTTCCGAAATCAATGGAAGAGAAAGATATAATAACTTCCGCAAGAAGAGGGCTATATGTGAAAGAGATGGATCTGAATACCCCGTGAAACTCTAGAAACTTCAATGCGGGAGCATCAATTTCAAGGCAATCGAAACTGGTGCAATCAATCATCCTCAATCGTTCAAGCATAGGGCAAGCTGAGATAAAGCTTGCAAATGTTTGGGGCACAAGGTCAACATTCTGAAGATCGAGATTCCAGAGCTTATTAAATCCTATGAATCCCAGGGGAGGGTTTAATACGCATTTATAAAGTTTCAACTTTCTTAGCTGGTTAAAAGTGAATATACGAGAAGGCAATTTATGGTTGTCCCCCCGAGAAATGTGAAGAGTGAAATCCTGGATAGTGTTGTTTGGCATAAGGTCAACCCATTGATCAATATCTGGGCAACTTCTGAAAGCGGGGACCTGGAGGGCAAACTTAATCAAGGGTCCTTGATGAAGTTGTAGAATAGGGTACACTAGTTTCTCGAGTTTGTGATGTCCAAGGAACATCTGATCAAACCAAAAATCAAACACAAGTTCCGGACAAGTTACCCATTTGTACCTCCATTCTCTTGACAAAATACTAGTCCTTACTGCATCCCGCAATGGCAAACATCCCATGATACTCTCTACAATGCTAACCGGAAGATTGCTGATCAAATCCGCCTCAGATCTCCCACTACACATTCTGATGTGCTTACGAAGCAAACTGCGAATCAAGAATCAAGAAAATCAATTGAATATCATAATCCCACATACTTGATAACAACTTTTACATAATTCATCGCTTAAATCACAAAAGATGAACTACACCAGGAAGAAAATGTAATGCTATGGCGAACTTAAAACAATCATCTCATTCCATACCAGAATTCAAGTGTCGTGGGAATGCTAATAGACAATAAATCGGTACATATCAAATCTTGAGAATGGGACTTCAAACTAATTTCGGGCAAAGACAATCTTTTTCAATAACTATTTCACCAATAATTGTGGCAGAATTTAATTATCGTACACACAAAGCATATTTAACCATACATCTCTTTTCTAGACAAAAACAAAAAACATATACGCCATTGTTCTTGATAAATTTAGAGCTGCCTTGCATTTATAATATTTAAATACTATGTTCAATTATTCAAAGTAATTAAATCCTTAACCATCACAAGAAAGACATATTAGAGTATATAATTGGAATGCTCTTAAAAGCAACTTTTTTCCCCCTTCTTATTGCCCCAAATTCAGAACCAAAAATATCCCCAAAATCCCATCTCCCGAAATAATCAATATCACTGGGAGATACATTAATCGCATTAACCCATCAAAACATATCATCAATTCCAACAGAAAAAAGCAAATAACATAAACAGATCAATCCATACAGCAAAAATGGGTTCATATCCTTACCGATTTCTTGGTTCCTTTTTTCTCAGCTTGTTTTCTGGCCAGACAATATAGAGCAGTAAATGGTTTTGCGGTGGTCGATAAGAAGGGTTAGGCTTTGAATTGCGTAATTTCGTTCATAGATTTGATTATCTACTCTCTTTAACGCCGAGGGTATATAGGCAGAAAAAGAAGGTACCTTTGAGTTGAAGATTTTACGTGCTAACAAAATGTCCGTCTCAAGCAAAGACAAGTGTGGCCGTGTGGGACACTTTCTAAGTGGGATGATAAGAACGAGGGCATATCATAATACACAACTTGGTTCCATTATTTTCACAACAATCGTGCTGGATGAACAGAAAAGAAGCCCACATAATTTCAACGTAATATACACATTTGTGGGTCTGTATTTTTTTTTTAAATTTTAAATACATGATGAGTCCCGCACATTTGTGTGTATTCTGACCAAATTTTGATTGGCTTCTTTCTGTACACGAGGGGAAAAACCTTTTCACAATTTATATATACATCATTATTTACATCATCTTTTACATTATATCACTTTGTTCTCCAATCATTTGTGAACGACAATGATAATGTGTACAAATGACATTATCCTTATTTTCAAAATACATTTTTTTATTTTTCTTTCTCTTTTATTTCCAACTACACATTTTTCAATAAAATAATATATTATAAAAATTTTCCTTATTTTTTAACCACATATTTCCTATCAAAATACTATTTCAAAATGCATTTTTAAGAAAAATGGGGCTCAAACAGGCGCCTAGTACAGACTCATCATTTAACAAACAAGTTAATCTTGTTTTCAAACAATTGAATTTAAATGACCATAGTTTTCAAAAGATTCCATGATAAATTGATTGTTCTTCGTCAAAAGAGCAAAATCTAGACTATCAAATCGCCCTCACAATGAAGGTCAACGAGTCAAGTCTTTCAAATATTCAAAACAATATCCTTCAAAATGAGAGTTTAAGAGCTGAAGTTCAAAGAAATGTTAAAAACTAGACTTTTTTAGATTAAATGTAAAAGTACTGATACTTTTTTGAGCTTATATTGCATTCATTTCTTCTATTTCTTTGTATCAAGAATTTTGATTGATTGAATCAAATTTATTAAATCATCATCTTAATCAAAGTCTCTCATATCTCTTTTGGTACTTAACTTATTGTTTTCTCATTCATAAAAGATAGATATATTTTGAGGAAAATCTTTGAACTTACATTGCATCTATTTTTTCTACCTTCCATATGAAAAACTTTGATTGATTAAATGAAACTTGAATAAATCGTCATATTCATCAACGTTTCTCATCTCTCTCTTGGCACTTAATTTATTGCAATTATTCATTGAAAAAAAAATACATATTTTGAAAAAAATATTGAATTTACATTGCACTTATTTCTTCATCTTCTCATTGAAAAATCTTGATTGTTTGAATAAAAAATTAACTCCTGTTGGATGGTCATTATTTTGAAAAAAAAAATGGAGTTTAGAATAGAAACTTTTGAAGAATGTGTGGTTAAAATAGGAAAATATTTGAATTTGTATGAATGTGTGATTGAAAATGAATAACATTGTTAAATATGAGCTTAATTATCATATTAATCAAAAAAATTCACCTGACACTTAAGCTAACATTTATTAATGTTCATTGAAATATTAGTCTCTCTTAGTACTTAATTCATTTTTATCATTTATTAATAGAGAAATTTAATTGTAAAATTACATTTACAAGTGATAGCAAATTGATTATTGATAATAAATACAATTCTTTTAGTTAAA
>CAIGRO010226039.1:0-11592 GCA_903798355.1 Fraxinus baroniana | reverse complement strand
AACAAGCTGGAATAGCTCAGTTGGTTAGAGCGTGTGGCTGTTAACCACAAGGTCGGAGGTTCAAGCCCTCCTTCTAGCGTTTTTGTTGCCCAAATTAGTTAATAAATACCTCCATTGAGTCCCCGTCTTCATTTGAATTACTAGCAACTTTTATTTGGATTATTGGAGCAGACACAAACATTGTCGTCAAATAGACATTTGATATAACCTATAATAATAAAGAAATGATCATATCACCCACTCAGAATATTGCATTGCAGCTATAATCAAACGCTAATGTTGAAATTGATATGTTAATCAAAAGAAAATACCCCACAAACAAATTGTTGTAATTTTTTATGCTTGCTTTAACAAGCCAAAAACTGCATTTGTATCATGTTGTCCTATTACAACACCAATTGCCGCAATTATGTGGCAATTTAACAACAAAGCTAAACCTGACTTATTTTTGCAGTTCCCCTCCCTCATCTGCGATAAACAATAAATTGAAATGCATGTAGTTTACTGAGGATAAAACAGGGGAAATTATTATGGACTTGGTGCTTCAGACCATCGAGTGAGAATAACCAGTGTGTTACGGGTCAGGCATTATTTTCATGCACAAAGCTCGACTTTGTTTACAGCTTCGCTTTTTTAGGCAGTCTTGCTCTCAATTCCTCGGCAACAGCATCAATGAACTCTTCAGTATTCAAATACCGAGACCTTGTGACCCTGCAAGAAACGCCACAGGAAACAGACATATAACTAATTGCTAATAACAGATTTAACAGAAAAATAAGCAGCAAATTCTACTCACTTAGGCCCATGGATAAGAATGGCAAGATCCTTCGTCATCTTTCCAGACTCCACACTTGCAATGCAGGCAGCTTCTAGTTTCTTGGTATAATCCAAGAGTCTGGCATTGTTGTCCAGTTTTGCCCTACAAACATCAGTATGATTATATATCTAAGTAACTTTAATATATGAGAAGAAGACTACTAACACCAGAAAAAAGATGGACGTCTAAAACATTGCTACCTGTGTGCAAGACCCCGTGACCAGGCAAAGATTGACGCTATGCTGTTAGTGCTAGTTTCACCTCCTTTTTCATGTACCCGGTAATGGCGTGTAACTGTGCCATGAGCTGCTTCTGCCTCAATTGTCTTCCCATCTGGGCATACCTAATGCAATTTTATCAAAGTTTAACAAGGTATGTCGTGAAAGGGAACATAAAATTGGAAGATATGGTGATAGAGCGCTCATACTAGTACTGATGTCATCAAACCAAGAGATCCAAATCCTGCATTCAAGAAAAATTTGAAAATATCAGCTGAAGAATAATTTTGCTTTGTCCCTTTTGATAAAAAAGTAAACAGTTTATTATCATAGGAAAAAGGAAAAACGAAAAATCTGCTCAATTTCAAGTTACAGTTAATTTGAAGTTTTGAACAAACCTTGGGCTAAGAAATCACTTTGAACATCCCCATCATAATTTTTGCACGCCCAAACATAGCCTCCTTCACTTTTGAGAGCATAAGCAACCATATCATCAATAAGACGATGTTCATACCTACGGTGTGAAAAAGCTTATTAGTGAGAAATTCTTCAACCAAGAGAAGCAAGCCAGCATGCAGAATACTAACCGGATCCCGGCTGACTCAAACTTGGACTTCCATTCTCTTTCATAAACTTCTTGGAAGATATCCTTAAATCTTGAGTTGAAGGAGAAAATGAGAAGCAGACAAAAAATTAAAGACCAACATTTCCACTCAAGTGGAATGGGTGGACGGTGGGAGGGTAAATGGTTAACGTATTTTTTCTCAATTCTTTTCTTCATTTCCCCTCTCCCTCCGTGGATGTTTGAGAATTGTAAAAACTGAAGAATACGCACCTTCCATCGTACTTCTTTAAAATTGTATTCTTTGTGCTAAGATAAAGTGGCCACCGTTTCTGGAAAGCAGTGTTCATTGAAGCCTCCGCAAAAGCACGAATAGACTGTTTGATAGAAACTACATCAGCATTTCCTTTGGTAGAGTTAAGGCTTTCGAAAAAGCTTTCGAACATAGTATTAGTTTCTCTCTTCAATCAGTTACTGTGGAGAACGTCTAAGCTAGATGAGGTTCTGAAAGTACAGATTGGCAAAAGTACGTTAGCCTTTCAAGTATCATCAGTCAACATTCGTTTCTCAATTTTCTTTTTCTGGTCTAAACAGAGTTCATCATCAAGATTGTATTAAGTCCAAGGTGTTTACGGAGAATATACATAGATATTGTGCATGGACATGGAGGCAAGAACTTGTATAATCCCGTATCTAATTATGATTTGGCGGCACAAAGGATAATTTTAATGACATATTTGTTACCCTATGGAGATATGTACGTTAACCTGTCCACCTCAATATCAAACTTGGTCAAATCATTCAAACTGGAGTGATCGCCAACTAAGAAAAAAAATATCAGGATGACAATAGTATAGACATTTGTAGACTCAAACCTCATCAGTGTTATACATTGACAAAGCAACACCCCCAGAACCTGTAAAGTTGTAAACCTCCAGCTCTGTGCTCCCATCAGCACTATTTGGAACTGTAAAACAAGTCGAAAGTCATTCTTTGATGACCTGTACATAATTTTCTAGAGAGGATGACGCACAAAGATCTTCTATATTGCAATGAAGTGATAATAGGACACTACAACTCATGTCTCTCCAAAGCTAGTCCAAATTCACTAAATGTTTTTGAAGCAAATAGTGATCATATGTATACCAAAAACCATTTTAAGCTTTCCCGCTCCTTGAATAACTAAATCAGTAGCTCGATACTGATCACCAAAAGCATGCCTTCCAATGCATATTGGTTTTGTCCAACCTGGAAAATTTGAAAATATACCACATTAACTATACCTGGGAAAGAAAAGACGATGTTAAGAGTGGTTTCAATTGAAAGAACTTATAGCAAACACCTGGGACAAGCCGGGGGACATTCTTGCATATAATTGGTTCTCTAAATACTGTTCCTGCAGCAAGAAAAATCACATTTCCAGTGCATATTGCAACCAAATTCAAGAGTAAGATTCGGGAAATTCATATGGAGGATTTTCCGAACCATTTAAAATGTTTCGTATGGTTCCATTTGGACTCTTCCACATATGTTTCAAACTGAACTCTTTGACACGTGCCTCATCTATTTGATCAACCAAAATAAATTTTACAATGTCAGAGAAATGTGTAGGACAAAACGACAAAAAAATTCAGAAACTAGTGAAGCCGAGATTCGGATGTGACAATTCAACCACATGCTTAGGAAAAGTGATGATAGGTCAGGAGAAAAGGATAATCTAGACATCTTCAAGTATTTGAGTTGCAATTATAAATTGAGTTTAGCTGATAACTGCTAACAATATTTTGGTTGCAGCATATTTCTCCAAGGAAACGAACATACATAAATGAGAACTTAATAGCATAAAGAAACACAATAATACATACCAGGAGTAATGGTTGCACATTTAATTGCCACATTGTACCTAGAGTTCATCACCGGAGAAAACAAAAGGTAAAAAAGAAGATTATCAAGTTCCATTTGAGCAAAATAGTATGCAAGTGATGGAGACATTTATAATAGACTGCTAATCTTAGCAGTATTTTCATGTATATTCACAGTTAATTTGTGCAGATTCCATATGATTTCTGAGTTTAGCAAAAATGTTGCTGGGATGAATACCGTAATATGCAAGGTGGCGAAGTATTAGAATACTACCGTAGATTGCAGCAAGCACAGAAAATTCAGAGCTTCAGTAACCTTATCCACTTAATTTCACATTACAACGGCTGTGACAATCTTGTTGACCATCACTCGCATCAAATTAATTAATTAACTATAGATCTCCGCATGATTTACAGAATAGGAATTTAACTGATAAAGTCTAAGATTTTCATGAAATTCTAATTATCACATGTCTTTGCATTTGAACAATATTGAGTACCTAATTTCGATCGAATTAAATTTATCATGTAACAGGAAAAAAAAAAAGAATGAAAATTAATCCTGGTCGTCAATTTATGTCGTATGGTGTAGGAATGGGCTGCTTCTTTTGTGCCTGTCTCCTTTGCCCAGCTTCTAATAAGTATAAGCTTAAGAAATAAATAGAAAAAAGTTCTCAATTTGCACTCACACTTCTCCATAATAAAATTTGTTTGACAAAAGAATCTTTGTTTGTTTCTATCTACCAGATTATATCTATTCAAAATTGTTTCTTTCCCAATTGATAATCCAAATTGTTAGCTATCTCAAATATGATACCGACTAAATTTTGACAGTATCTCGTGCTCAGGTCTAATAGCAATGACTGATATTGGATTTGTACATCTGAAAATCAATGCAGAATACATAACCTTACAAAGTAAAAACAGAAATACCAATTATAAATTTGTAGCACGTACTTAAGAGTGGCTTCTGCACTTTCAATTGTAACTTTATCATTAGTGGCCTCACGATGAGGAAGACCAAGGTCAAAATACTTTATATCTAGCTCCAGGAATGGAAGTATAAGCTGTAAAATTGTATAAAAATCATGAGTATGGATCAGAAATTCTTTTTCCCACGAAGAGAAACAAATGCGATGCCCATACAAAATACAGCTCAACTTTTAGGAGTAGAATACTACCTTCTCTTTAATCGACTTCCAGATAACGCGAGTCATTTCATCACCTGTGTAACGTTCACCATAAGAATAAAAATGATCCCACTCTGAATAGACTGATAGAATCTGTAATTGTCGATTTTTGTATTCGTGTGCAAGTTTCAAAGAAAACAACTAAAAAGGATAGCTTCAAATGAACCAAATAATTTGAATTTTATTCCCCATCAATTTGAGGTTGGAATGCTTTTTTGCCACTGTTATGGTATTGCTATATGTCTTACATCTCAAGAAATATAGAGGAGCAGAAGGATAAATGAAGTGACAATGTTTTCCATAAATGAATACGTTATTCGAAGAAGGACCGTATTACTCGTGCTTTTAAAGCAGTAGTATTAGAAGACCATTTTCACCAAAATTACTGATCACAATTAACCTCCATAGCAGGCATCAAAACCAGGTCCTAACCCATTGCTACAACACCATCCTCATCCTTCATAACCGAACTTCCCAAACTATTACCTTCAAACATCACCCAAACGGCCCGACTAAACAGGGAAGCAGTCAACAAAAAATCAACACGCAGCCTGATCACATCACCATTTCACCCTAATTTTAGCAAATCCTAAATTTGTGAAGCAAGGCAAAACCATTTAGACTGACAGGAAAATAGCATACAAGAAAATACAAGTAAGATTTTGACTGACCGTCCATCTCAACGATGGGATTATCGACCTTTATCTTCTCCAAGTCCATCTGACCGAAACGCGATCGCTTCTCTTCGGCGGAGTAAATTTGAGCCAAACCAACTGTTAAAGCATGTAGTTATAAACGAGGATCAAAGGTGTAAAAGATTAAAATAGCATTAAAAACACGTGTAACATAATAATGCTATTCATCTCTTGCAACTTGGATAAAGCCAGTGAGCGCTCACGGACCGGGGCGCCAGTTTTTGACTCGGTCATTGAGCCTGGCTCTAAAGCCAGGTTCTTGCAACTTTAGGTGTAGGGATAGCCCCGGCAGGGGGGGGGGGGGGACATTGCCCAATTAAGGGAGTGAGGGGACCCCATTGCCCGTTTAAGGTGGGATGGAGCGATGCCCTCGCCCCGTTTACTATCCGTTTAATTTTTTTTTCCTAAATTTCTGATAATTTATTTTTATTGTCTCAATTCATTAGATTTAGACAAATAATTTTAATTGTCATTTTCTATGAGAACTAATGAAATTTCGTGAGATTTTCAAGTATTGAATTCTAAAAAGAAAAATTAAAAAAAATTAAACGTTACCCATCTCCGCCCGGGGTATCGGATTTTTTTGTCATCCCTATTTAGGTGGCAATCGTAATGCATTTGTATTCGGATTTTGTTATTTGTAGATCGAAGTGTGTATAACCCTATTGGGTTCCACAAATTTTTTAATGGGCATGAACCCGAATGCACATGGAAGTGTCAACCTAGATGTATAAATAGCAAAACTCTTTATATTTATACATTGAACAATGAATAAAGGTCCAATGTATTAATGCTTGACATTAATTTAGGTGACACTACATTTACAATCCAATGACAACCCGATGTATAAATAGCACAACTTTTTATATTTATATACAATGAACAGTGGCCCCCAGGGCAAATCTCCCAGTGGCAAAGGGGAGGGCGGTTAGGGATCAGCGCAGTAGTGTGTAGAATTCGATTCCCTACAAGGTGGAATTGACTTTGTTGCAAGTGGGAGTTACCATATAGTTAATAGCCCAAGCCTATCCATAANATCTCCCAGTGGCAAAGGGGAGGGCGGTTAGGGATCAGCGCGGTAGTGTGTAGAATTCGATTCCCCACAAGGTGGAATTGACTTTGTTGCAAGTGGGAGTTACCATATAGTTAATAGCCCAAGCCTATCCATAAGCTCTCCACACTGACTCCTGGGAGGCACATCCTGCGATTTACCTCCTCCACGATGGTCCAGGGCAGGGTCGGTGGAGGGCCCTCAATGTTGGGGTTCAACCTTTTACAATGAACAGTGAATAAAGGTCCAATGCATTAAATTAAAAAAATAAAAGAGTATTACTGCTTAGCATTAACTTAGGTGAGAGTACATTTACAATCTAAAGAGTGTTAAATAACATTATTGTGCAATGGATTGGGAGTGTTTATTTACTTTTTGCAATCAAGTAAAATGCTTTACTGTTGGAGTAAACTTTGATTTGACCAATCACTAGGTTTTAAGAGTAATTGGTTGTATTTATCAATTTTCATAATCATCCCAAATAGTAAAAAAATAAAATAAAAAGATAGCCCTTGTAAGCTTCACCCCCAAACAATACAATTGTTGATAAAAACAGGGAGGAATCAGGTAAGATTCAAATCAGGTAAAATGTGAAAACCAGTAAGGATGTCTAAATTCTTATATCCTTATGCCACAATGTTGTGTTCAGTACATTCTTGAATTTTAAGTGCCATTTTTTTTCCCCTCTTTGTACAAATTACTCTCATTGAAATGCATCGTATCATAGTTCAATTGAGAGATACAATCCTAAAAGTACTCAAAATCAACGTAAGAACTATCAGTCGAGCTATTCTTGTTCCTATCATTTCCAATCTCTGCCATCTTCTTGTCTGAATTGGCAGAGTCTTTACTAGCAAACTGTGAAAAGTCTACAGGCTCAGGTATGCAGGGAGGCATGGCACTTCTCACTAATGCCCAGTTCACACCCTCAAAGAACGGGTGTTGTTTTATTTCTGTAGCTCCCCTCTTACATGCAATTCTCTTCTGCGGTTCCTTCACCAGGAGCCCTCTTATAAGATCCCGTGCCACAGAACTTACCTGAGGAGTTTCTGGGAATCTTAATGGTTGTCCAACTACATTAAACAGAGTAGCACGATTTCCAGAACCCTTGAATGGTGTTGTTCCATGTAAGAGCTCATATATGAAAATGCCGAATGTCCACCAATCCACTGCACTACCATGACCCTCTCCCCGAATGATCTCTGGGGCTAGATATTCGTGGGTCCCAACAAAAGACATGGAACGCACGTTAGTAGGCTCGGCCATTAGTTCAGGGAGTGAGTTTGTATTGTTATTGAGACCGAAATCGGATTTAGATTTGCGATTCTTTTTGGTAGGAAGAAGGCGAGGGAAAAAAGTGGATGGCTGAATACAACCACGCACGGCATTTTCATTGTCTAAGATACCAGCAACAGTATCATTCGGATTTCCAGAATGTACTGATGAAGACTTAACAAGTGTCGGACTGACGGAGCAACGAAGAGAAAGGTCAAAATCAGAGAGCATGATATGACCCTCTTCTCTCACTAGAACATTTTCTGGCTTTAGATCCCTGTACACAATTCCAAGCATATGAAGATATTCAAGTGCCAACAAGACCTCTGATGCATAAAACCTGCAAAACATATGTTAAAAAAAAGTCAAATTTACTTCACTAATGTTATGACCCCATCTCTGCATTAAAACAATATCTGGAACCATAGGAAGAGGTTATGCTAATTAATAAGCTAAACTCGGATCGAAGTCACTCAAGTGGGATGAGCACAGCCTGCTGTTGACTATGGACATTAATAGCTCGAACCACTACAAGCAGCAAGATGATACTCAAAAGAATTTGTGTCTCTATTAAATCATTGAACAAAACAAATTACTATTTATGTGTCCAAATTATGAATAGCCTAGGTTAATTTGAAGAATTTCAGTAGAAATTTTAAATACTTCGATTAACAGCAGAAGTATTGCTTTCTATGTCCCTCCTTTTCTTCACTGTCATATTTCTTCATAACTTATTTGTTAGAAACTGAAGCTTTAGCACTCTTAATGCATGGGAAAAGATTGTCTCTTACAGTGACAACTAAGGTAAGAAGAAAAATATCTTACTGCACTAAGAAGTACAAATAAGCTGTTGCTACATTTCGATGTTCTCATGTCACCAGTTGCTTCTATCATGTTTTTCGGGTTTATCATTTTTTTTTTGTAACTGGACAACTTCAGAAGCAACGGTGCATATACCCAATCACTCTTTTGGGAAGGGATATGATTAGTTTTGCACCACCCAAGGAGGCAATTTGACACATCATATCTTTATACGTGCAAGAGATGAATTAACAGCAAGATCAGGCAATTAAGGAGTGTTTAACACAGATACCAAAATAAGTAAATGTAGTTGTTTATATAAACTAAATATCTTGGAAGAATGCATGTCATAATAGGTAGGTTATTTTATTAAAACATCAAGGACATGAATTTAGATCAAGCAACCAACTCGACTCCCTCCCCCCTTCCCAATGGACACACATGCAAGAAAACAAACAGTGTCAACTTATATAGTTGCTAGGGCACACAAGTGAGGAGTTTCTTTCAGCACAAAGAGGCAGTGATCCTCTGATGCACAAATCTTTAAAAGGAAGCAAAACTAGCGTCAATATATTTCAAATTCTCCTAGTTTAGAACGCGACTGAGGCCATAATAATGTTATACTATTCAGGATCTTGTGAAAATTTACATCCTAAAACTAGTCAGCTTTTATATTTATTAATACTGCAAATGTAGAAAATTATAAATAAAACAACATGTAGGAGAGAAAGGGACATATAAAGATCAAAATCGTGTGTAGGGACTGACCGAGCAGCTTCCTCTGTAAAATGCTTGTTGGGCTGCTTTTGCCGAAGAGTATGAAGATTACCTCCACTACAGAACTCCATCACCAAGCAATAAAATTTTTCAGTCTCAAAGTAAGAGTACAAGGTAGGTAAGAAAGGGTGGTCAAGAAGACCAAGAATCTCTCTTTCAGTTTGAGCTCGAAGTAGCTTATTTCTACTTGCAAGAGAACCTTTATCCATGACCTTCATGGCAAAGAAAGCATTAGTTCCTCTTAGTTCAACAAGATAGACACTTCCAATGTCTCCATAACCAAGCCGCTTCAAGAGCCGAAAATTGCTAAGACCAAGTGGAGAATCTCTTGAAGATGCAGAGTTAATGGCATCCCACCGAACATCGCCACCAGTGTGGGGCCTGAGGGGTATACATGAACTGTCCATACTGTTGCTGTTGACACTCCCCCGGCTGGGATTGGTGCTTGATTGGCTACTCACAGCATTACCAGTACTTGAGTTTGGTGATATTGCCAATGGTCCACTTAGGGTGGTTGTGGCAGTCAGGTTATCCAAATTTGGAGCTCTATTTGGGCTAGGCAATGGGCATGTAATTCCTCCAGTCATTGTCATTCCATCAGTTTTTTGGGAATCAGCTGATGCCATATGAGTGGAAGTCAAATTAATTTGGGAATTTGGATCTACAATTAAAGGTTCACATGGTGAAACACGACCTGGAGTGGAATTCCTTTTCTGCACTTGGCTCGACTTCTTCAAGTCATGAGATGGATTGGAAGTTGAAATGCTAGTACTTTTGGCAGCCGGGTCCATCTTGTCAGGCTCGCATGCCTGCTCCAATGGCATGCTACTCATCTGTATTTAAGGAGATACAACAATCTTCTTTTAACCGATCAAGTACTGAGGAATATAAGAGTCAAATGCAAGAATTGAAGATTGGAAACCAAAATCTATTTTAGAACCATTGCAGAAATTTGTGATAGCTACTCAGTGACCACACTGGTTCACTGCTTGCATATTGAAAATCAGAAAACCATTGATCGTGTGAAGTTGCCAAAAGAAAAAAACAGAACATGAGTTGCGAATTTTCTTCTCAATGTAGTGATAAAGGCCTTATTCACAATGTAAGAATGCACTAATGGGTTTACGACTTTCTGTCTTAACCTTTGATTCTCACAATACTCCTGTAAAGATAACGAAATCCTTTGGATTATTATCCTACTTATTCAGCCTGTATTTTTAATGCATAGTTTATATTAAGCTCAAACTTATCCACTGTTGCTCAAATAGTATTGTAACAGACACATTCACGACTAAAAGACACAGGAGAAACATCAAAGAAAATAGGAAAACCCGAACTAAAATATCCCCTGTAAGCACAAAGACACTTGTAATTATAATGCTGGCTCTTATTTGCAGAATAGTTCTTCCAAAGAAATCGGACCCATAAATAAAAAATAAAAACTCATTCCCTGTTATTAATCCATTCGATTATGATTGTCCATTCCAGTGGCACTTGAATTGGAAAAGAAAGCAAAGGTAATACCGACCTCGTCCAAGTCCCCGCCTGTGGGATTCAATGGCATTGATTGGGTTCCAGAACAAGACTCTTAACAAAAATCCGCAAGAACATCATGCAGAAAATGCAAAAACGTCATCGTTCATGTTGATTACCAACCAACAATTTTCCATCTAAATATCAAATATAAAAATGTATGATCAATGTATATGCATTATATAAAGGACTCACCAAATGTAGTAAATGCCAGAGGTTTCTTCTTGGATTAATTATCGTTCCATTCAATCATTGGACCATCCTTTAATGGGAATTCAATAACTCATCAAATATGATAATTGGGAAAACAAGAAGGAAAATCCCGGCAAATAATTGATAGATTCATTGGCCGTATGGCCAAAGAATCCTTATTTTTAGCACCATTAGTTTCATGATTATTGGTTTCGAAGGTGTGTATGGAGAGAAAAATGTGGGAAGCAGGAAATGGAAATGGAAATGGAAATGGAAAATCCATACATAATATATACATGTCAATTAAAAAAGAAAGAAGAAAAATGGATGGAGAGAGACACGAGACGTGTATAGATGAAAGGAGAAGCGGTCACACAGAAGAGGAGACGAAAGGATCGGCGTTTGAAACTGTATAAACGTGGTAGGAATGATTTCTCTGTTCTGCCCCCACCTCTTTCTCTACTCAATTAATCTTTTTTCAAAGAATAATGTTATTTATCATTATAATGATGGAATATCGATTATTTAATAGTGTAGCCGTCCGAATTTTAAAATATCAATTTTATAATTTAAGTTGTGTCGCTACGACGTTTCCATCAAATTTTAGAATTTATTTTAC
>CAIGRO010225991.1:0-15131 GCA_903798355.1 Fraxinus baroniana | reverse complement strand
TAAATTAAAAATGGGTATTTTAATTTATCAATTTTGATTAGATCAAAATAATAATCCACGTCGTTTGGTATTGTGATCGGGAACCTAATGGGTCACACATAGAAGAAAATCAGAAGAATGAGATTTACCAATTAATTAATTGACAAGTGTTGGATAATTAATTAATTAGGTTGCTTATTAATAGGGCTGAATTAAGATTAATTAATTCATGGACCGAATTTAATTAATTTGATTAATTAAATGTTGGACCGGGTTAAGGTAATAGATGAGCCAAGCCCGTTTGGACTTGTAGTAATAGGTTCCTAGGGTTTAGAAAAATTAATGAAAAAAATCCATTATTCTTGCTAGCACGAGAAAAGAAAACTTTAGTCATCATTCTTGTTCTCTGTGTGGATCACCATTTGAGACTGGACAATTAGACAGTTTGGATTGCAGATCGTAATCATTGAAATTCGTGAATCAACAAAAGGTTTGCAGAATTCATCAAAGGTACAATTCTTATTACAGTTTCTATTTAAACATAAAGCAGATCCTTGTTTGGAAATTGAAAATTGTTTATTTCCATTGCGCATAATTAAGTAGATTCCCAACACAAACTACATAGATTTAACTTTTTTTTGAGTTCGAAATTTATGAAATCAATTTGCTTGATCACCAACATCTAATGAGACATTATTACGAGCTGACTTCACTTCAATTGTAGAATTTATGGTATTAATTTTCAATATTGTCTAGTATAACATGAGGGGCTTGTTTACAACAATCACTTCTTTATCAATACTTACAAACATAAAATCTATCACAAAAAATCATACAATAGATCGAGATTCATCACATGACCTAGGCAATATTACAATTTAAATAAAAAACACATATTTACATCCTCCAATGACTTCGAGAAGATAAAGGTGGTCTTCCGACATCTTTTTCAGATGTGCAATTGCAAACTGTTAAGGTAGAATTATAAACATGTCTCAATTTTAATTGTTATTATAATGCATTTGTTTCATTTGCTTAAATTCAAAAAATTTGTACATGAAGTATTCATTCATATACAATTTTAACTCCATCTAGGTATTGTAATAAATAAGTCTCAAATCTGGATAAAGAATGATAATTTTTACAAATTTATAATTTTTTATATTTACAGTACTTTCCATATAAATTTACGTCTTGATTATACTTTAAAGAGTGATGTATAATTTTGAAAAAAAAAAATGAGCCGCGAGTAGCTCACGAATCAGCTCGACTCGCCAACCAAGGGACAAGTTGAACCCAACTTTCTTGAAGCAAGTTGAGCGAGACGATATGCTGACTCCGTTTAATACCCATACTCCAAGTATGCTTTGATTCCAACAAGGCCTTCTTCTCAACATCGAAACCTTTTGCTTGATCTCAAGTTGGTTAGTACAAGTTTCTGTTGACGGCGTCTCCATTTTTCAATACATTTTTTTGTCAAAAGATTCATCCAGAAATACTAAAACTAATATAAAATGAATAAAAGTGTGAAGAATGTCCTACCAAGATATCGAGTTAATGTTTGCTGACTTCTTGCTTATACTGTGATTTATGCTAAAAGGAAGAAAAATGAGACAAAGAACAATAACAAGGGAGAGAACAATTGTATGTTAATTAGAATAAATTTCTAGCCAAAAATGAGGGGAAAAGCCCTTCGATTATAATTGTAAAAATGACATTTTGCAAATGTAAGGGTATTAATGCCATTTTGTGTTCATCGCTGATTTGGTGATTTTAAAATTTAAGAAAAAAAAGTAGGATAATTGTATTACCACTACAAAATTTATGAAATGCACCTCAATTTTCTAATATACTTAAATATCCTTAAGTAAAATTACATAATTAAGGTTTTAATGTACTTTATAATTACATAAATTATTGTTACACCCTTAATATAAAACCTAATTTCTTTCTTTTTTTTTCCTTAACTTCTCATTGCTCATAGCTATTCTGGCGGCTTTTGCTTTCTTCCATGGAGTCAAGATAATTTTTTTTCTTCAGTGTAAATGAATTTATACTCAATTTGACTATTGTATCTCAATTACTTTTACATTGTGTGTATATTAATTCCTCTTTTTCATACTGCTTCTACATGGGGCAAATCATTTCATTCATCCCACTTAATGTTTCTCAAGTATATGTATTGAATATGATAGTAGATATATCTATTGGTACAAAAGCATATCAGTAGCCACGACTTAGAATTCTTCATGTAGGAAGCACTAAATATTTCTGATTGAGTCGTGGAAAGATAGAAAATGAAGAGATAAAGGAGGAGAGGTAGAGCAGAATTCTCAAAATGTAACCAAAATCGAGAATGTTAGTAATGTTAATTTGAGTGGGGAGTAGAAATCCAAAAACACGGAACAAAATGAGTCACTGGAAAATAAGAATAATAATTCTGAGGCAACTATTGGAAAAGAGAATGACGTGGGATCAAATGACCAAGATAATGGGAAAATCGAGAACACTAATTCTTCTAATGAGGTGGCCGCTGAAGGCACGAGTGATGAACACATAGAGTCGGGGGCCTAATTCGAGAAGAAATGGATGGAAGAAAAAAAAAAGATAGAAATTTAATTGTGGTGTATTTATTAAAATCAATAATTCTTCTTTTTTATTATTTTTATTAAATTAGGTGTATAATTGTAAATTTGTTATGGTGTATTTATTAAAACTATGTTTTAATCGGTAGTGTGAATATAATGTGGTGCACTTAATAAATTTTGTGGTGGTAATATAATTACCCAAAAAAGTATGGTATTAATGCTAATTTTTATTTTTTGAATTGCATTTTAATTACAATGAAAGTTTAACATTTGTATATTATTGCACTTACATTTCCAACTTCTTTTCGCCTCATTTTATCCTCAATCCTCCATTAATTGACACATCTCATTTCCGATGATGATTTTCACCCAAAAAAATAGCTAAAAATGCACAAAATGACTTGCCATTATATTTTTAAATAAGTAACCAAAAATTGATAAATATGTATCCTTCATTTCAAAGCACGCTATTAGAATATTTGAACAAAAAACTATCATCAGAGACAAAATGTGATAATCAGTTGAATGTTTAGTATAAAAATAAGATAAAAGAAGTTGAAAAAGTGAATACGACAATGACTAAAGGTTGGAGACCCTAATTAAAATTAAAATAAGGTTAACAAAATGAAAAATGTGATTTAAATAAATTATTCTTTTGAGTCTCAAAGGGTATTTTGAGCTTTTTAAGCCCTTGTTTGGGCTCCATTAAATATAATTTTGAGAAAATGTGTTTTGGAATAATATATTTTGGAGAGCGTGTGATTAAAAAAGGGAAAAGTTTTGGATGTAAGTGTAATATTATTTCATTAAAAAATGTGTGGTTGAAAAAAAGAAATAGAAAAATGCATTAAAATTAAAATGGAGCATGTTGACCCCACTTCTTGTAGATGTGACGCGGCCCACAGATCCTAACACTAGCTATGCCTACACGAGCTTTTGTCATGCATGCTTGGACAAATCGTTCGAGCATTCGACGATCAAGTTAATATGATTGAATGTATATATCAAGTTAACGTTACCTATCAATGGAGCTGACTAGAAGTTGTTATAGTAGAAGATGATGGATGTGAACCGTTGGATGAAGGTACACGTGGCCTCATCCATGCAACTAGGTCTGTCATTGGTATCAATCGATCATTCCTAAGCCATGCCACATTAGATGTAATGATGGTTGTGTAGCTTTAAGCCTGCCATGTAAGAATAGACTTTGACTTGTTAACTGAATGGAGCATCCTAGTCAATGAGTTATCACGTCACCCCTCTTGTCACAAGATCTTCCACAGAGATCTCCTTTGGGACGCCTCTGTCAATCCGAACCTACAGAAGGGGGTCGACTGCAACCCATGGGCTCGACGACACACATGTCGGTTCGAATGATAGAGGGTTCAACCACTTATGTTTTCTCTTGCCACGTTTATACCACATGGCTTCAACTTAAGCTTTGCTAGACGAGGCACAACAGAGCCCAAACAAGGGCTAAATATAAATGGATAAAAGCCCCTTTTATACATAAATGTATAAGTTAAACCTTTGTTCACTTTTTGTCTTTTGACAAGGCCTTTCTCATCAATTCCCCATTAAAATTTCAAGGATAAAACTATTTATACATCTCCCTTTTACCACTTAATTGACATATGAATGATGTAGCACTTATATTATAGTTGGATTAAATGTGTGAGATATCAAATGTAAATTTGGTAAGTCAAGGTGTAAAAGAAGGTCTACATATAGCAAGATTAATTTTTCAATACAATGAAAATATTTTTTTGTACATATTCAGTCTATATTGTACAAAATTTATTGGCGTGGGGAGCTAGGGTTTACTCCTTATACAATATACAGACACAAAGGAAAGGATAGAAATAAACTCTCTATAAACTTGAAAATTTAGTCAACAAAACTATCTCTATAATCATGGTGGGATAATGTAAATCCTGAAGTACATGTAGCAAGATCCCAACAAGATTAGAGAGATAGTTTTGTTGACTAAGTTTTCATGCTTATAGAGAGTTTATTTCTATTCTTTCTTTTGTGTATGTATATTGTGTAAGGTGTAAACCCTAGCTCCTCGTGCCAAGAAATTTGCAAAAATATACTAAAATACTTGAAATTATTTATGGATGGTGATAAATGTAAATATTACACTTATTTTGGCCGTTAAAACATGACTTTTGAGAGTAATTTTAAAAATTAGATACTTAACTATTGTGTGTTTTTTATTATTTTTGGAGAAACCCAAAATTGGATGAGAACAGATGATAAGAGGCAATAATTGATGAAAAAATGAGTAAAGTTAAGCATATTTTGAAAGTTGCGGACCAAGAAGTTACATTTGAAAGTTGGAGGACCTCATTTGCAAATTTTAAGGATTCTGTCTGAATTAAAAGAGGAAACAAAGACTCAAATCACAGAAGGAAATTTTAATTCCAACAATTTGAGGTATCCTAGTTGGAGTTAAATTAAGGTGCTTAATCCTTTTGAAAACTCTATTTTAGACTTAATTTGGGACTATAAAAATGAATTTTTTATTCCATAATTAGTGGAGGCTAGAAATACAATCTGGAGGCATAATTACACATTCAAATACATTGAATCTTCAAAATTTGTATCTAATTTGAAGGTTGACAAACACAATTGGCCGATAGATATACAAGCGTGGAAGAGGAGATTGATGATCCATTGTCGGGAATTGAATGTTTTTACATGCGTATGAATTTACATAGAGATGTAGTAAATCCGGACACGTGAAAGGGTTAGTTTTGCTCGAGAGAGACTACTACATAAAATTAGTTAATTCAATTGTTAATACATATGAAAAGTGGTTGAATGAATTTGGATTGGTTGAGTATCAAATAATCTAGGTGAAATCGAAATTCCTAACCACTTAATCCCCATAGTTATCCACAAATTAGGTTAATTTAGTTTAGATTAGTCTAATTTAGTTAAACACTTGATTTGTTAAGTTTTTATCACATCAATTTAGATTGAAGCTAGAATTAGAATAAGAATTGATAGCAAATATTTGTTTCTTTAAGAAGATACTCTACTCAAACATCCACTTTATTAGGCCATCTCCAACTCCCAAAATTTAAGGTAAGTTTTGCACCATTGTACACCAAATATTGCACCAAATTAAAAATCATCTCCAACCATTACACCAAAACTTACACCAAATGAACAATATTTAATCATTTTCTTCTCTTTTTTCTCTTTATTTATTTTAAAAATTCATAAATTACTAAATAAATAATTACGTTAAATTAATGAAAATATTATTTTTACATTATTGAAATTTATTTTAAATACAAATAAAAAATATTAATAATAGTAATATTATTAATAATAATAATATTACTATTACTATTAATAATATTAATCATAATAGGAATTATGATAATAAAAATAATAAAAATTTATTGTATTAAAAAATATATACACAAATGACACAAATACCCCCATCAACTAGTTTGACAAATAGAAAAAAAAGGTAAATTTGACTTTGCACCATTTGCATCAAATTTGGTACATTTTGGTGCTACCTTTGGAGATGCCCTTACTTATCAAAATTTGTACATTTATAGAATTTAATGATAACGGATAAATTTTTAGAGATGCTATCGAGGACTAATTTATTTATTTGCAAAGTTTAAGGATTCAATCTGAACAAACAGAAGAAACAAAGACCCAATCACAGAAGGAAAATTTAATTCCAACAATTTGAGGTACCCTAGTTGGAGTTAAATTAAGGTTCTTAATCCTTTTGAAACTCTATTTTAAACTTAATTTGGGACTATAAATATAATTTTTTATTCCATAATTAGTGGAGGCTAGAAATACAATCTGGAGGCATAATTACACGTTCAAATACATTGAATCCTCAAAATTTGTATCTAATTTGAAGGTTGAAAAACACAATTGGCCGAGAGATATACAAGCGTGGAAGAGGAGATTGATATCCATTGTTGGGAATTGAATCCCTTTACATGCGTATGAATTTACATAGAGATATAGTAAATTCGGACACGTGAAAGGGTTAGTTTTGCTCGAGAGAGACTACTACAAAAAATTAGTTAATTCAATTGTTAATACATATGAAAAGTGGTTGAATGAATTTGGATTGGTTGAATATCAAATAATCTAGGTGAAATCGAAATTCCAAACCACTTAATCCCCATAGTTATCCACAAATTAGGTTAATTTAGTTTAGATTAGTCTAAGAGCATCTCCAAGAGACTATTTAAATATAAGATACTATCTATTTTAAAGAGTCGATATTTAAAAGCATGCTCCAAGAGACTCTTTAAATTAACATTTTAATTTATAGACTGGATTTCACTCTCCAAATGTGGAAAGTCAAACTCACTCTCTATAATTAAATGCATTCAAAGTATTTCAATTCTCACTGTAGGAAAACAATAAAATAATTTAAAGAAAAGTTATTCAAAATAAAAGATAAAGAAAAATAATAAATATTTTTTAGGAGTAGTAAAATTAAATGTTAAATATAAAGAGATTGTTGAAGTACTTCAAATTTTTAACTCTCTAAATTTATAGACACTCTCCAAATGATAGAATATACTCTTTAAAAATAGAGTATCTTGAAGATGCTCTTATATGTTAGTCTGACATTTTCAATTTTACCGGACGTAAAATTCTACTCTTTAACATTAACACATCTCTATTGGCTCGAAATTATTGATAACTTGAACTTACTAGTAATTAAAGCGAGTGTCGAGTCTTATCAAAATGATCGTGTTCACCCAAAAAAATAAAATAAAAAAATGAAAAAAAATAAAAAAAATCCTCTTTGATTCATAAAGCATTCATCTACAGGTATAAGTTGGTGTTGCTGACTTCCTCGTGAAAAAAAGAACAAAACTATTGTACAGCAAAACAAACATACTGTATTCCTATTAAGAGTATTGCACTGTCTTATCTAATATGAAGACGACTAAAAACTCTTGACTAGCTACTATCAAAATGTGCCGATGTGTAGGTAAAATGTTAAATATTCATTATATATTCAGATGCCATTAGGTGAAACCGGAGTATCCTGCGAAAAGAACAGGAAAATGAAATTGCAGTTGGAAATTTGTCAAATTTAAACGGTATATATATATGTGTGTGTGTGTGTGTGTGTGTGTGTGTGGGGCAGGACATATGAGTTCACATAGGGTTAAATTCACTAGTGGTCGCTAAACATTTTACAAAATTTCATGTTGGTTATTGAACTTAAAAGTTTAATTACTATTTGATCACTCCATCCATACCAATGGGCACGCAAGGAATGGACCCACAACTGTAACAATCAACTTTTACCTGAATTTCCCGTAGGAGTTCCTCGAGTTCAACTTCAATTTCCGTGAAGGTTGGACGATTATCAGGAAGTGCTTCCCAACATCTCTGCATCAAGTCTAGAAGCTTTGGATGACCATTTTTGGGAAGTTCTGGTCGGAGACCCTAGAAGATGATGCACATACAAATCAAGAAGCTTGTCAATAAATGTAACTGTTGAATATATATCAAGGAAAACTTAATCATATGTTCAATCTGATTTCCTATTTGCTGTTTTTCCCACTCTGCTAATCTTTCCCTCACTTCTTACATTAAAACCAGGTAGAACAGGACACCCTCTCAGGAGAAAGAAACTAAGACAGGAAAAGAAGCACCAAAATTAAACAAGGGAAAGTAAAAGACGTATAAATTTTCTTCAACAGTAGAAGATAGCATTATGCTCTAAATACTTGCTATTGACTGTTTCAAAATAGCAACATTGTGTATCCGTATTTACCCATTTCTTAATCATCAACGTGTTCGGAACGCAAATAAGTCAAATCATTATTTCATTATTTCGCTATGAAACCACATATCAGTATGCATTGCCCTGCAAGATTTCTTTGCAATTATACAACTGTTCAATATTAGAGAAATCATGTCACGGTGGAATTCATATATACGAGATTAAGAGGCATCTTCACTTAGGATTGCACAAATTACTTTCACTTATATTATATGTAAATCAAAAAACATTAAAAAGCTATATGAACATAAATGCATCAACATTAGCCTGCAGTCGATCCCTCGTATATCTGTTAGCTAACTAATGCCAATCTGATTGCTCCAAGGTCTACTCAAAAGATTAAGCGACTGTGCGATGTTGCTAAAAGCTAGAAGGTCCCATAAAATGTGCGGTGAAAAGGTGGATAAAAGTTGAAATGTGTGGTTAAAAATAAAGATTGACCAACTTTCTAGCCAACAATACTAAACAAGCACTAAATATCACCACTCACATTGAACTCGCATTACAACATTACTAAGCAACTCAGACTCAGAGGGTCTCCAGTTCTTATCAGAATACAATAAAGGAACACAAGCTTTTGTATACTGATTGTTTATTAAAGATCATGAAAACAACCTCGGATTCATTCACTTTGATGCCTCCATAAGGCTAATACATGGCTTACACAGTTCCAGGATAGTTTTATTACAGGTGAACGGAGGGACACCCCTTCACCTAAATTGCATCATATTAAGCATTAACACAAGCACATAAATATGGGACGTGGTACTTCGCTCAGTTAGCCTAGTTATGTCAAATGACAGCCATCACAGACGGAACATTTTTTGTGAAAAGCAGGTCACAAACCTGCCTGACTCCCAGTGCAGCCTGTATAGGTGTCATGGTGTGGTAAGGAACCTGCAGCCCCAACAAAAGATGGAAAGTTTGTCATAAATACAACGTGACCTTTCTCACTCTCAATGATTTAATTACAATTTATTACAAGATATAAATTAAAGAAACACCTTCGCAGTCACAAGCTCCCAAAGAACTATAGCAAAACTGAACACATCTGCTTTTTGATCATACGGTTCATGATTTATCACCTGTAGCAAAGAAATTGCAAAAGACAAAAAAGATATAATTAAGCAACTAATAAAATTAATTTATCAAGTCTTTAGGGAACTCCATTATCATTATGCTAGCAATAAATGCTTCCAAACCACAAAATCGTGAATTTAGAAACCAACTCATAGATAAGGTTGCATGGTGCTTAGGGTTGACAGAATAAAATCAGGGCTCAGGAATATGAATGCGTGCCATTTGATTATCAATACCAATGTTCAGGCACTTGTATGAGAGTGTTAAAAAGTGCCCGACCCATCTAAAAATATGACTTCTGTATTTCATTTTCGGAAATGTTCAATAGAGTTCAAACCCATACACGAGTGTCAAAAAGGGTAAACGCCCTATTACAACGTTGACAGAAAAGCTTCTCAAGAGAGTTTGCACTTTCTAGCAATCGTCTATCTCAATGTAAAATAATTTATTGCTCAACTTCCATGATCATCAAACCACAAATGATGTGACCCTTTTCACGTCCAAACATTGTTATACTTCATTAATTAAACAACATCTTCATAATGATTCCTATGTCAACAAACTATTTTGGAATGTGATGGGAGAGGTAACTTGGGATGTTGAAGTGTATGCAAATGTCATCATATCCCAAGAAAGATTGTTAGACATAAAAGACTTGAATATTTTCAATAGCTGACCAAAAGTCAAACCTCAGGTGCCATCCATCTATACGTTCCTGTCTCTGCAGTCATAACCCCACCATTATTCTGGAATCGAGCCACACCAAAATCTGCTACTTTAACAACCTACAAGTATATTCACATATATGAGTACAGTTACATTGAACTTTAAACAAGAGCAAGTAATTAAAAAGGACCTTATTACACACAATCACAGAATTAAACAAATGTTGATTAAGAAAAAACAATTAAAAAGAAACTAATTTAAACAAACATACTATACAAGCAGTATGTATTAGAAACATAACAACCGATTTTCTAGATACAAAGTAGAATGTTTTAAATACTTCATGCAATTGACAAAGATTGGAGCGTGTTGATGCATGGCCCTTGAGTCCTCACCTTCTTTCACTTGTTTGAATTATATAAATCATTTGCATCTAATATAACAGAGCATATGGGGGGACATGTGCATGTATTTTAATGGCCAGCATGTTCATCAAATCTGCAAGCTCAACAGACCAGGCCTATTTTCTCGTCCTCACATTTTGAGTACAAATCTCACTCCTTACATTTCCTGCGTAAGCTAATGATCATTTTTGTGCACTTTGTTAGAGGAGAGATTTGATCGATGTTTGATGTAAAAATCAAGGAATTAATTTACTACAAGTAATAGTTGCGGATGAATTTAAATATGTCTACCAGAACAGAGTAATGAAATGACTAAACATCTTATAGTCATCCTCACAAGAACATATACCATAGTTTTTTACAAATTCATTGGTAAAATTGAAATCAAGCTGCATTTTCAATCCATCATGCACAATTCCAAATTAAGGGTTTCATTTCACAACTTACAATGATAAGCCACACAACCACCATATGCAGTGAAAAACGAAGTCGTGGAAACTTTCTTTCGGTCCTAACAATCATACTCAACAATGAGAAGAGAGACGTGAAGTCGTTGAAAATTTCTTTTGTCCTAACATCAATAGGCAATATAGACTACAGGTCCCAACATAAAAATCTAATATCTCTATGAACTTACACAGTGAGCATCCATAAGCAAATTTGCGGTCTTTAAATCTCTGTGAATGATGTTCTTTTGATGCAGGTACTCCATGCCTTTGCACACATCGATTGCGAACTTCAGCAACTGTGAGAGCTTCAAGATGACATGATTCTTGTGCAAATATTCGTAGAGGCTCCCTCCAGGCATGTACTCTACACGAAATAATAGCAGTTAGATGAGTAAATTCTACAAGTGCTACAGATATATACTATTCTTACTACTAGAAGTCAAACAATAGAATCTCCAGAACCATTTTGCTTCAAGACGAAACATAGACATGAATACAATGGCAACATGAACAAACTGACAAATTCGGTGAGGATAAGACAATGCACATAAAAGTTAAAACACATATAAGCAGTTCGTGAGAATGTTGAAGTGCTAAACCATAAACAAATAAATCTTCATTTGGGATAGGGATGGGGGATAGCAAACTGAATCTGAGAGTTCGACTCCTCTAGGCATATTTTCACTTGCATGAAAGTTATAGAGAAACAGTCAAAGAAGGAACATAATGAACAAAAGAAGCTAACTAGTTCGAGCATCATGCATTGATGAAGTTGAAAATGCTCTACCTGTGACTATGCATAAATTAGGGAACTTTGTGCATGCACCAATGAAGCGAACAACATTTCCATGTTGTACTTCCCTGCATTGATAAAACATCATACTGAACTTTAAGATTAAAAATGATGTTCTAAGGCGTAGACTATTTAAACATGTAAAGACACCTAAAAATGACTATATTCTCCTCAAAATCGGCAACATTTTTCATAAATAGATCCATTGTATATTTGAATTTGCACCAAGAAGGTAATGTCCATTTAGAGAGCACTTCAACAGCTATATATCAATTGAGCCCTCTCAAATAAATTAAACAGATAAAAGCTACGCCTATTGTCAGGATATTTCTGCTATTCATTAAGAAAAGTGCATTCACAAAAAATTGTCAACTCTAGTACTGTCTTCTGTTTGCCTTCATAACTGCACCCATTCATCTCTCTACATCTCCACAAAGAGGTGTCCTGCCCCAAATGTCCTCCTCTCCTATACAAACTCCAACTCAAAACTACATCTTTAACTGAACGAGGCATAATCCATGATAAGCCACACATCATTAGCCATAAGATCAAAGAATGCTGGCAGTTTCTTGACCTTGTCAGCATTTTTTAAGAAAGATACAATAATTCACATGAATCTCTCATGTTACCTTTGTCCCTGTGAAAATATGCTCAGCAGGTGTCTCCCAATTATAGAAAGCCACTCAATGGCTTGGGCTTTGATTTTCCAGTTTTGCTTCCAAAGGAAATTGCTTTCACTGTCCTCATTAAGTGCACAATGATGAGAAGGCTGAGAATAGTTAATTCCCAGTTTGACTCCACTTGATTAAATCCACTCCACAATGCCCAGTTTGATCTCAAAACAATCAAGAAGGTTTGGTGAAGTTTGAACTTCCCAAACTTGTGAATTTCTTCTAAAGATATGTATTCACACCACATTGGGTCCCTTCTGCTGACTAATTGACTCACCAAAGCTTCCTAATTAGTGGAACTCTAAATGAAGCTGGAAAAACTTCTTTGAAATGGCCTTCCCCTGATCACACATCTGAAAGAAATCGGGGGCCTATCAAAAACATACCAAAATCTAACTCCCTAGCCACTTCCAACTTTAAAATATATATTCTTCACATACTACTCTTGCTTGTTCGGAATTCTTGTTCAAACTGCCACTGAAAGCAACTATGGTCATTGACTGATATGCAATTGGCCATCAAGATTTGGTTTAATTACGAATTAAGTGCCAAACATATGCATCATCGCCAGATCATAGCAGTTTCTTATAACTACTCTTGAAGAGAAACTAAATGTTAAGCTTAAGAATCAATGCTTTCTTGTCAGATACAACTACGACTGGCTAAGGGCAATACAATATTGGAAAACAGGAAAAAAAAAAAAAAAAACGGAAGTCAGAAAAAGAACAAAGCAAATGCTAACAAGTTCGCTCAGTATCTTAGTCGATGCAGTAGAACTCTAAGAAGCCTTCTGTGGCTGGGCCATGCCCACTGATAAAGATGCAATAATACTATCAAACAGTAGCTATTTAGATGTATCACTCACTTTCGTATCAGATTTCTTAGCTCTCTTGNCTCAGTATCTTAGTCGATGCAGTAGAACTCTAAGAAGCCTTCTGTGGCTGGGCCATGCCCACTGATAAAGATGCAATAATACTATCAAACAGTAGCTATTTAGATGTATCACTCACTTACGTATCAGATTTCTTAGCTCTCTTGGATCCCTTTTGGCTTAGTCGTTATTTAACTTGTAATTAATATAGCAGCTCTGTAGCAAGATTGATCAGTAATGAATTGGCAGTTAACAATTTAAATGTAAATAGCATGCAGGCAGCAAATCTATGCACCTTGAAATGGCAACTTCCTTTGCAAACTCATCCTCCAGAGGGTCATTCAAATGCTCAGGTCTAAGCACCTTAACAGCAACATTCTGACCAAGATATACTCCACGATACCTTCCATAAACAAGAGTAATATGCAAGCAATGTCACTGAGAAACAGAATTAACCAATATAGAGTAGCACTTATAGCATAGATATGAACATACAAATCTCCACATGACCCAGCAGCGATTTTTTCCCCTATCTTCAACGATCTCCAATCTATTTCCCAATCTTCGGATTTTGCTTGTGCAGTGACGGCTTTCTCCACAGCTGACTGGGAATGTGAGGAACCAGACCATGATCCCTACACAAAGCAAAGCACAAGACACCATCGATCTGTAGCTGTTAACCAAAATTGACTTTCTTATAAGATTTCATGATGAATCCAACATTGCACTAACATAAGAAACCTCAAGCAAAAGAAAAGAACTAACTAGGTAACTTGTAACAAGACTAACATTTCATGACTATTTCAGCAGAAACGAGAAAATAAATACCTAGAAATGATGTTATTATTTCCTTCTCCTAGCATATAACAGATACAAGTCCAAGCATATATAAAATTTTAAATTGGGCAACACTTGTCATGGCCTCTCGCTTTATTCTTCTTTAACCTGTATCTGTACCTTTATGGATCTGGTTATGGATTTAGAAATTATATGGGATGGTGCATTTTTCAAAAGCTGAGGTCTATATGATCCTACCACAACTGTAACCAAAGAAAATAAAGAATTTCATTAAGTTAATGCCAACTGCTAATCACTTTGCAAGCTACTTGAACTAAAATAGAGAGTATTTGGCATAATTGCTGCCATCAAACACAAAGAGAATGACCTCAGAAAAAAGTTGCAACCTGTTGGAGAAAACGATCAGATATAAAACAGCAGAGAGTGCTAAAAATAGTTTGACTACTACACTTGGTGAAAAAATTGAGAAATTTTTAGACATATGGATAGACTTATTTTATTTTATTTTTCTTCCAGTACCCCATAGGGATAATTATATGATCTCCAAAGTGTGCATGGCAAATTTCTTTCTTTCTTATGCATATTAAGGCTCTGTTTGAGCACCATTATTTGAGAGAATAGATTTTGTAATAGCGATGTTTGTGAAAAGTTGAGTTTACAAGCAAAATAATTTTAGTTGGAAATGAGTTTCGTGAAAAATGAGGTTTAGAGAACGAGGCTCAAACAGGCAGTATAGCTATTAATATTGTGCTTGTAGAAATGAAAGCTACAAACTGATGGACTAACGAATATATTCTACAATGTCAAAAGAACGCCATCACTGGAATATGATAAGCTGAGTTGCATTTACTTAGATGTGTACACATATAATAAAGCAATATACTATATCCCTAATACTTCAAGAACTTAATCTTCAAACTCTAACAGAGAGTGAGAGATGCACAAATACAATGAAGTACTGTATGTAGATATCCCTAATACTTCATGAACTGAATTTAAAACTGTCATAAAGAAAGGGGGGGGGGGGGGGGG
>CAIGRO010225965.1:0-17368 GCA_903798355.1 Fraxinus baroniana | reverse complement strand
GAAGGAAGACTTTGCCGCTAGACACCTTGTATAGTAAAAACAATTGGATCAAGGGCCCAGCTAACTAGAAGGAAGGTGTCAAACAAGATATATAATGCCGCCCGTAGCTAACCCATATATGTTTTAGTGCTAAGAGCTATGTTGAAAGACTGTTAGAGTTAAGTAAAACTTTCTACGTTCAGTCACATGTTACGCAAAACTACAAGAGCAGATTCTTCAACAATATGTTTGAGTAAATACCAATCAACCATATTTGCTTGGACCACTAAGACTATACAAACTAGGGACGTTCACACGTATATATTCTTTGACAATACAAAATGAGACCGTGGACATCACATCACCTCACTATGTCACTCAAAAAACTTTCTAATATTCTCCAAGTCATATCATTTTGTTTTGGTGGAGCAGGAATATTAGGCTAGCTACTAAATATATTTGTATAGTGCATGGGACATGGAAATGAACGGGACATAAATATTAATATATATTTACTTCTATATAGTATGAATACCTTTCATCTTTTTGAAGAATCTCATTTTACAATGTTCAAAGTGCGAAAGACTTGCAATGGTGTTTGTCCATTGTTTGAACGACTGAAATTGTTTAGCATCCAATTCTTGAATATCCATAAATTAGAGTGTATAGTGCTACTCAAACAAGGCAAAAAACAGAGGGCTAAGGTGCATCTGATTTGAATTACAATAATTCAAATCAGGGGCTGACTGTTTTTGGGCTTATTTCCCGCCCTGTTTGAATAGCAGGGTTCATTTAGAGTTAACTAGCCTGCAAACAAAGATGCCTAACGGAAGTGACTTGACTTAGGTTCTCTATCTCGAAAAGAGAGTTACGCGCACGGCTTACTAACAGAAGTACCAAATGTGTAACGTTAGGTCTAGACAACTTGTATTTTATGTAGTCGGATGTTGCTTTAAAAGTTTAAAACTAGATAGACTACTAGTCTAAAGATTCACGACCTACATGACATGGGTTCTTAGATGGGTTAAGTTGTCCACGAACAAGAATCAAACCATATCAAAATTGGAAAGTCCACTCATTCTAACATGTCTACCATCGAACCACAACTAGCTACTTTTAGATTTGGATTAAATTTTTAGGCTATCCTCCATGACTTTCTTTCTTTTTCTTAAATGAGTATAAATTAGGAAAGTTTTTAGGAAAAATTACTTTTCCAATAACATTAAATAAAATTTCTTAATTCGTGTGAAAAACAAAACAAACCTATATAAATGAGATGTAGAGAGTATATTTAATGTGACTACACTAAATAAACGTGCGAGAACATTAATTGGATTTGGGAGGAAATATTGGTGAAGCTACTCAGGTTTCACGTTTTATTCTAACGTTTTGCTATGAACATATCATAATTAAGTTGTTAGGGCTGCAATTCTTAGTGAACATTTCAAAATTTTGTTAGCGTAAAAATAATATTTAAAGATCATAATTTTGTACACGCGTTTTATTCTTCTTTTAGAAAAAGTTAACAAAGCACTAAAGCAAGTGAGAAACGGGTAGGGGCTTGGACGGGCCGAGATTTGACATAGGCTAAGGATTAAAATTAGATTTTAAGTAAATTTTATTAAAATTTGATGAAATATGTGATTAAAAAATTATACAACACGTGAAATATATGATTTAAATTAATTGTTAACTTTAATTAAAATTAAATTTTTAATTCGTACCAAACGGAGGCTTATAAAATCTATTTAGCCTTAACAAAAATGTAAGTCAAATCATCCCAAACAAGTTGACGAGCCACCTATTGTAGTCTTAGTAAATGACGTTGACAATTCGTAGCAAATAGCACACATGTTCCTCTTCGACGTAGATTTGTGAAAAATGATTTTTTTTAAAGGATTCAAAATTATATTATTAAGAAAACACGTAATTAAAAATAAATTTAAAAAAAAACCTCTATCAAATCGAACTGAGAAAAATTCGAACAAATCTAGAAACATATCTAAAAATATATTCTTAGGCTTCTTAGCTGGCTCAACCATAGTAAT
Organism: Fraxinus baroniana; assembly: GCA_903798355.1. Lineage (NCBI taxonomy): Eukaryota > Viridiplantae > Streptophyta > Magnoliopsida > Lamiales > Oleaceae > Fraxinus > Fraxinus baroniana. The sequence goes on along the minus strand of CAIGRO010225965.1, from coordinate 15,341 downwards.
CTCCACTGTCTAGTTAACTACACGACAATTAACAAATCTATATTCTGTAAAAAAAATAAAAAAATGGCATGACGGTTCCACTCTTGCAAGCAATCACTCAAGACCCCACTCAAGTCAGTAGAATTAAAAAAAGCTATAATTCATTAATTCCAGCTATTATATACCAGCTCCTCTCCGTTTACCGATCCCTATTTCAATTTCAGTTTAAGATGTCGAAACAGACATACAAAGTCTGCTTCTGCTTCCGCCGCCGGTTCCGGCTGGCCGCGGCGGAGGCGCCGGAGGACATCAAGGCCCTTTTCAATGAATATTCGGAGAATGGTGTTATGGGTTTGGATCAGCTTCAGCGATTTCTTGTCGAGGTCCAGAAAGAAGAAAATGCTACATTGGAGGATGCCCAGGCTGTTGTGGATAGTTTGCATGAGTTCAACATTTTTCACCGGAAGGGACTCAATATTGAGAACTTTTTTAAGTATCTGTTTGGGGATGCTAATCCACCGCTTAATCCGAAACTTGGGGTAAGATTAAGATTCTTATTTATCGTAATGTTGAATTTTGGTTTGATTTTTGATTTGGTTGTTTTTGATGTCATATCACATATTTTAAGTTACTCATGTTGCTGTTACTTATATGGAAAGCAAATTTTGAAAGTGTTGTGGTGCACGCAAGAGTACAGTAATTTGGTCTCCAGGAAACCAATAATTCTTTTTGATTATTACCAAGTGCAGAATAGTTTCTTTCTGTAATTTTTTTTTTATTAAGGCATGTTTGAGCATTTCCGACAATACTAACAAAGAGGAGCCAAAAAAATTAAGTGCTTTCTTGTTTCTGAATTTAGAGAAAAATGATGTATTTCAAATTCCATGTGACATATACTTAACTAGCAATCTATAAATATGCATTTACTTGAGATAATCTATGGAAGCCCAGATAAAAATCCTCCCCCCAACATTCTCACAACCCGATACTCTGCATAGGTACCCTGTACATGTTTGGTGTATGAGACTGAATAGGAAATTTTACTTTAGTTTTCTTTATTAATACGGTCCAGTACTATTCGATCTTTTTACCAAATGCGCAATTAGTTTCTTATTCAATTTGCAATGAGAAAGAAATGTGTTTTAGTGCAACCAGCAGTTGGATGATTTTATGTAAGTTTCACTTACAGTAGGTGCAAATTATCTTGCAATTGTATTCACAACCAGTTGAAAATGATTTTCGGCATGTATATATTTATTATCTGCCCTATGTTTTCAGATGCTAATCCCCCGTTCATCACATGCAGTGAAGTGCTGCTCTTGTTGGCTATATGTTTCTCCAAATGTTGTATTGCATAAGTAATCAGGATTGTTGAAATTGTAAATCCATCTTTTATTTATAAATTAAAGAATATTATAGTGAAGAAGATGAAAATCAATCGACGGAAAGCGATTAAGTTTATGGCAAAGCAATCAAGAAAATGCATGATAAAAAACTAGATTATTCAAATCGCAGGCCTTTACTTAAAAAGACGCAACAGAACCTTGTGCTACATTTAAACCTTTCACAATTACTGCTCATTGTTTTCTTTGAATATTTCTGCTAACTATGCAAAGGACAAAGTAAAAAGCTTTGGCTGTTTGAACCAAGAGTAACAGCCGGTCTCCTAGTGCACCAGTTGATAACATGTTACTGTATCATTAGCTTGAATGATAAAAAGGAAAAGAATGTGGTCTGTAAGTAGGGACACTTGTCTTCAACAAATATATATTTTTGCATTACTTCAAGCACAAATTTGCCTTGAACTCATTTTTACATTTTTGTTTTTGTTTTTTTAGGGTCGTTGCCGTTAGAGTTTCATCTGTGGACATTTTTCTTGGAGTTAACAAATGATATTGGGAAGATGCTGTTTAATTGCTTTAAACATTTTCTAAACCTTTTGAACAACCTCATCCAAAACCTTAAAACTGTTAGAGAGGGAAAAACTCATCTATTTAGATTATGTTTGCAACACACCTCCTCATTTGATGGCCACATTCATTATTTTCATCAAATGGTTGATACATGCACAATAATTTATTAGTGGGTGATGCTACGACTTGAACCGAAGTTTTTGTTTTACTCTCATACCATATTGAAAACTTTTAGAGGATGTGGTTTAACAAAACCTTATGACTTTGGTTGTGTAATGTAACTGCTGAATCTTGCAGGAACACTTGACACTTGTTTTTTCTAATTAGTTGATGATTTTTCATTTTCAGGTTCATCATGACATGACTGCTCCACTGTCTCATTATTTTATATTTACTGGCCACAATTCTTATTTAACTGGAAATCAACTAAGTAGTGATTGTAGTGACATCCCAATCATACAGGCTCTTCAGAGAGGTGTAAGAGTAATTGAATTGGATGTATGGCCAAATTCCAAAAAAGATAATGTCAATGTTCTGCATGGGAGGTATGCTATTGGATACAATTTTTTAATGTGGATGCTAGTAAGGCTACCTGCTTAATAAATTGAAGCCTATGTTAACATAAGGTTAATTATAAGCTTTGTACAATGTTGACCTTAAAGTGTACAGTGACTAGTCAAGCGTATAGGCAATGTAAAAGATGCACAAGTTTACAAACTGGGATACCTATCAGCACCCTCAATGTACTGTAATTTTACAATGACCAATTATTCATAAGTAGATTAAGATAAAGAGAATGCAGTAACAATTATCCACTGTCTGGTGAGTTAATAAAAAAAACATTGCGTTCATGGCTTCTAAGAATCTTTTTATGGTAAGTTAGATGGATCAGATCTTTGAGGAGTTAATTCAAGAGATTTCAGAATTAAATTTTTATATGTTCCAAAAGAGAATGTTTAAATCACTACCACAATCTGTCTCTGACACTTTCTTCCAGAAGACATAATGTTAAGTGTGCGCATCTCTCTTATGTTTATAACCTTTTCTCAATGAATTGGAGGGAGGGAGGGAGGGAAAAGGATTTGTTTTTGTGTGTGTGTGGGGGGGGTGGGGGNATTGACTCGATTATTTCAATCCCGTGCCTGACGAACATGTATCTTTCCTTTCCCATTATTACCTTCTGTAGAACGCTCACCACTCCTGTGGAACTCATCAAATGTTTGAGATCAATTAAGGAGCATGCTTTTTCTGCATCTGAATACCCTGTTGTAATAACACTTGAAGATCATCTTACTCCTGATCTTCAGGCTAAAGCGGCCGAGGTATGTATCTAGTTTTTATTGGGAATATTACACATTCTCATGACTTTGTAATTCACTGTTTTCCAACTAAACTCTAGATGATCACTCAAACATTTGGAGACATGCTGTTTTCCCCTGGTTCTGATTGCTTGAGGGAGTTTCCCTCTCCAGAATCACTAAAGAAAAAGATTATTATATCCACTAAGCCCCCAAAAGAATACTTGGAGGCAAAAGAAGTTAAGTTAAGAGAGAGCGAGTCAAAGAAGGGTAAGGATTCAGGCGATGATGAAGCTTGGGGGAAAGAAGTTAGTTTCAAAGCAAAAAACGATGATGAGAAGGTGCATTACTTAACTATTTCACCGTCAAGACCACTTACATTCTCTTCAATAATAACTTCTTACATGCCCATTCTTTATAGGATGATGATTTGGACGAAAGAGAGAGTGACAACAATGATGAAGATGAGTGTAAGTTGCACCAGAATGAGGCACCGGAATACAAGCGCCTGATTGCTATTCATGCTGGAAAGGGAAAGGGTTCAATAAGTGACTGGCTGAGGGTTGATCCAGATAAAGTTAGACGTCTTAGCTTAAGCGAGCAAGAGCTCGAAAAGGCTGTAAATAATCATGGAAAAGATATTGTCAGGTATTAGCTAATCCATGTTTGAAGCATTTATATTCCTGACCACATCTATAGCTTTAAATTTCCAATTTAGAGTAATATTAGGAGAGAGAGAAGATATGCTCGAGGTATGAAATACCAATAGTTATCAATTTAATTAAACTTATTTTATCCTGTGGATTTCTTGTCTGTAGGCTGTCTTAAAATATTTTGAACTTTAATGTTGTCATATTTCTTTGCTTTAGGTTTACTCAACGGAACATATTGAGGATATACCCAAAAGGTACACGCTTCAACTCTTCCAATTACAATCCCCTAGTTGGGTGGATGCATGGAGCTCAGATGGTTGCCTTTAATATGCAGGTTATATTGACTTCTTGAGTATATAGGCTTTTTTTTTTCTTTTTTTTTTTTTCTTTTTTTTTTTTTTTGGCTTGAATTTTCTCAATTTATTACTTTCATGGAGTAGCTGTGCAACAAACCTTTACAGATACTTAAGAAACTACTGCAGGATAATATGAAGTAGAAGAATATATAAACTAAAACAGTGCTGTGTGAGAGAGTTTTGCCTCAAATTGGTATATAATGTTGCCTCGTACAAGTGAAAACTCATTATTTCGTATTTCAAGTACAAAATGCTCACGCAGAAATGTCAGAGATTGATGAAATGGTAATATGCTTTGTTCTTTTGTAACATATAAATAAATACTGAAACTGTTTTAACTACGTCAGTCACAGTTTGGAGAAAAAGCAATATTTTATCAAATAATTTGAGGTTTCTAACTTAAGTCTCTACAATAGTGTGAGATATTTTCTCAAATTTAAGTGTCGTATCAGAGGATCTTAGTAACTACACTACCTGTCACTTGTCAACGTAATTTTCCAAGGCAAATTTTGCAGTTTCAACAAGACTTAGAGAGTGTTAAATCACATTTTTTCGTGTTTTTTTTTCTTTGTAACGAAATGGATACTGAGTTCTTATTTTCTTTCTCAATTGATATACTTTAATATTTTTTCTATCTAACTAAACACCAGTTTTGCAAAGACCAAACTCTACGTGCTCTTTTATGCTCGTGGACTTAGGAAGTGTCTTTCATTAGATGCTACAAGCATGCAGTCTTTGAGCATGTTTGGGTTGGCTTATTTTAAAAACAAGCACCAAATGTGTAGCTTTTTGTTTAAAAAAAGGGATGTGGACCCATTTAAGATAAGCCAAAATAAGCCCCATAGCTGGAGCTTATTTATTAGCATAAGCCACCATAACACGATCTGTCTCTATTGCTGTTAGAAAGCAAAAAAGTTTGACACTTAAGCAAGAAACCACTTTTCATCAAAATGTAAATCCTCCGATGTACCGTGTTTACATATTATTGTTTGAAGAAATGAGAGTGATTTTGTTATGCATCACTAGCATGTTTTAGAATGGAGGATAGATGGTCTTGGACAGTACTGAAGAAAAAAAAAGAAGTTAAATCTTATTCATGTGCTGTCCTATCCAATTCTGCATACCAAATGTGCAATATGAGCATTAAGATATTGCCTTTAGGATGTGTGGGTTGTAAAGTAAGAAACATGACACTATTGTGAAGAGAACGTATTTCATTAAACTGTAAAACGCCTAAAGTGTTATGTTATTTAGAATTGCTTGAAGCAATCACTAGATGATTTGACTCAATCATCTTGTCTTGCTCTATTGGATGGCGTGTTTATCCTATCATTTCTTTTATGTGGTAAGAGATTAGACATCATAATTCACATGACAAAAGCATAAAGTAAAAGTTTCTGGAACAGGGTTATGGAAGATCACTTTGGTTGATGCACGGAATGTTTCGAGCTAATGGTGGTTGTGGATATGTTAAAAAGCCTGATTTTTTGTTGAAGGCTGGTCCTCGTAATGAGGTCTTTGATCCTAAAGTCAAATTCCCTGTCTTAACTACTTTGAGGGTAAGTCGAGAATTCACAGAGCTGTTAACATTCAGTATTCACTAAAGACATTATTATGAAGGTGCCTTTACATCGACTGGCTCATTTCCTCACTTCGCTTCATTGTTTGACCTGATCAAATTTCCCCTGCTATTGAACAGGTAACTGTGTATATGGGTGAAGGATGGTATTATGACTTTCGTCATACACACTTCGATACATATTCTCCTCCAGATTTTTATACTAAGGTAACGAATATGGTTAATCATCTTATTGGTCTTTCGGTTCCAAACTTCCAATTCATTAATGCTCCAAATGAGTCTAGTTTGCCAAAAGGTCTTCCCTAAAATCTCATGAATTGTAATAAATCTAATAGTTCTTTGTAAATACTAGCGTGCATTTGCTAAATGAGGAGTCTCATGACCCATGCATGAGGCCTAAAAATAAAAAGTATTGGAAAAGAACAAAATTAACGTTTCTAACCTTCGTATGAAGGACATCCTAGTAGTCAGAATCAAACTTCAGTTAATTTATTTTCGAACCTGTGATGCTGCTATACAAGCGTGTTGTAGGTTACTAAGTCGCTCGATTTTTTCTTTGCACAGGTAGGAATTGCTGGAGTGCCTGCTGATACTATCATGAAGAAAACAAAGACACTTGAGGATAATTGGATACCAAATTGGGACGAGACGTTTGATTTCCCATTAACTGTTCCTGAACTAGCAATGCTCCGGATTAAAGTTCAAGAGTACGACATATCCGAGAAGGATGACTTTGCGGGGCAAACGTGCCTACCGATTTCGGAACTGAGAAAAGGTATTCGAGCAGTTCCACTTCATTCTCGGAAGGGGGTAAAGTACAAGTCGGTGAAGCTTCTTATGCGATTTGAATTTGTTTGATCCGTTTTTTAGACTAATTTTATGTGGATTCTCGTGTGAGATAAATTAATAGTGTGCATATATACAAGATCATCATGTTGTGTAGTTCTTTGTTAGTTCATCTTTCAGACTAATTTTATATGGGTACTTGTGTGTGATAATAATGTGCTTATATACATGATCATCATGTTGTGTAGTTCTTCATATGGATTAGTATCAACTAGGAATCGAGCAGTTCCACTTCATTCACAACGACATTCTTATGCGATTTGAATTTGTTTTACGTCCAATAGGAGCCAATACATGGTGAATCATAGATAAAATGAAGCCAGTGCAGTTCCATGTAATTTTTTCTGAACTACAGCATTTTAGACATGAAATCACATGAAACATCATAGTCTTAAAAGGAATTAGACAACCTAACCTAGTCAGTCCCATTGAATTTCTCTATGAAAGGTCCATTCAGATGGATTTAAGGTGGTTTTTCCATCAGAAGCAACTAGATCATATGGAGAATCCTCTGCAAATTCTGTGGGCATGGATTTCCAATGGAGTGATGGTTCCCATTCAGCTTCCTTCAGCACCTTGAGTATTTCTTCCACGACTATCTTACTTCCCTCAGCAGACAAGTGAACTCCATCGCTGAAGAAGAAGAGAAGGAAAAATGATGACTAGGATTATTAGCAAGTTTGACCACCTTAAGCTTTGCAAATGTTTCTGGCTTAAGCTTAATCAAGTCTTCTTGGCAAGCTTGTTTGATTATTTAATAGTTTCATAAACAGATATTCTGACCAAGTCTGGAGAGTTGAGTTTAATTTAACACAAGTTATCGTACTTACGTAAAGCAAGCAGTCAACCAATCTTCTCGTTTCTGAATCGCAGTCCAAAGATCGATAACCTTGATATGCATCTCCCCGCACAACTCTATGCAAGCTTCTGAATATTTCTGGCATAATTCATTTGTTCGAACTAGCTCGCTGAGGTATGAACTGTCTTGGAAACAAAGGATATTGTGATCCAACAATAAAGGAAAAGACAGGTTGTAAGCAGCCAAAAAAGTACCTTCTGGTTTCAAGAAGTTTAGCCTCATTGACGGGTGGACAACTCAGAAAGATTATGCGAATTGTCTCCGAAAGGCTCTGAAATTCAGATGCAGTTTTAGAATTGGAAAGGGAAAACACAGACCAGCCTAAACATTTTCTTTCTGACGACGTCTACGAGAGAAGATATATCATCCTCGAATATCTTGCACTTTTACGGCATAAACAAAATGTCTCATCTCTAAGAATTTGAACTTTTAGACTAGGTGATTCGACACACAATCACCTAAAGCATCTCACATTTCCAAAAAGAATTTGACTTGATGAAAATTACCTAAACTGAACGAGTATTACGCAATAATAGAGAAACACTTTACCTTGAGATGGATTGCTATTTTTTTCATGTTTTCAATATACTCTGGAAGTGGAACGTGAGGACCAAGTCCAGATGAGTGAGGTCCCATAGAATCATTACCGCCAAAATATACTATCACCAATGACGGCTGAATAGCAGCATCCTGAGAAAGAGAAACGCCGTGTTCAGCATCAGAGCACAGCCAATGGTCATAAAGATATCTGATATCATCGTGATTTTACCAAATTAATCAGTTTCATAATACATGTTTCGTTCTCAGGGAAATCTTCATAATCACTGTTGAATCTCTCTAAACATTGACTACGAGAGCATTAGTCAAAAGCTAATGCATAAATCAGTTTACCGTATTTTATATTTCAGTGAGTTTCCACACCATTGCATTGAGTTTTTTTTTTTTTTTTAATAACAGATAAAGCAACAAATATAATGGATGCTAAATTTCTTAAATGCATTTTTCTATTCATATCATTTGAACTTTAAAATCAGTTATTGGTAGCACACTGTGAAGTACCTTTGGAAAAACTTGATCGAGGACTTGGACGGCTCGTCGTGAATTCCAACCATAGTAGCCTCGTGAGATTACATCAGCCTACAAGGGGTAAATGGAGAAGCTAATGATGCATAAAAATGAGTTAAAACTGCTCTATTATTCTACATCTTAAAATATGTGGGATCTGAAACTTTTAAGTCCAAGTCCACTGCTGTGATGTAATTAAGTTAAATACGCAAGAAGCCTATTTGCACCTATGCACAGAAATTCTTGACTAAACTATATGCATGAAACAAACAAACAGTTCAAGATTGAGCACACAAAGGACTTCAACTGCACAGAAATGAAATAAGAAAATAATTAGCTTTCATTATTAGGCTTAGTTTTATACATGTTTTAGCAATAGGGTTTTTTTTTTCCAAATAAGAAGTCACTAATGGCCATGCAGGAAACATACCGTTTTCTAAAGCATTGAAGAAATATAAGCACAAGTTGTGAAGAATTTAAGGTTCGTGATTTTCAATAAAAGGCATGGCAACAGTTCATCAATATGGAAGGCGGGTAACTTGGGAGGATAAAGGCTTCAGCAGATGAAAATAGAAGTGTACATTTAAAAGGACATTACATCATGAGGAGATGAATTTAGTTCTTAAATGAAACTTTCTATCATGAAATTTTAGCTCCATGATTCTTCCATAACAAGCATCAGGACCCAGGTAACAGAGACAAGACATTAGCAACATGGACAAAATTTAGTAGACAGTAGACATGTTAATTAGTGAAATTTTAATACGAGGACGTTTACAGAGTTCGTGACATAAGAGGGATATCAGGACATGGTCTGGTGCAATGACTAAACAAAGAATAACAACTGTAACATATGTAAAGTTAAATCCATAACTGCAACTTTGAATTTTCGTTATGGTATATTCTGAAATCACACATCATCTGGTGCAACACTCACTATATATAATGTGCACAATTAACTGAGAGCCCTTTAATATCAATGCGGGATTTTTTATTTTTCTCTATATGAGAACCTTCTTAAGGGAAAGATACTGCTAATATTTCTCATGCCCCAACTAGTGAACATCATGAATCGCCTTTTCTCAAAACAGTAAGAAATCTAATAATTCTTTCATTTTGGAACGAACCATCAATATCATTAAAGACAAAAATTATTTTTAGTTGTATGACATGGTCATTTATCCTGATTTTATTTTTCTAGATAACGAAGTGAGGGACACATGTTCTGTACACTATTGTTTTATTACTATAATATCTTCAAATAACTTAGATAAGTTTCTATGAGTTCCCTAGGATTGTTGGCACCAGAGTTATAATATATCAGTGATTTCACATGTTTAGCCGGTTCAAGTTGAATGATACGAAAGAAACAGGATTCAGCGTTAAGATGTACCGTGAACAGGAGAAGACGAGCGGCGATGCAAAAGAAGAAAGCATTGATGAGAAATTTGCACGAATATTTAAAATTTTTTGCTGTTCTGTAGTTATGGATGTCTGATATGGAATGCAACATAGTGACTTCAGAATTGAGAGCCCTTTAATATCAATGCGGGATTTTTTATTTTTCGCTATATGAGAACCTTCTTAAGGAGAAGATACTGCTAATATTTCTCATGCCCCAACTAGTGAACATCATGAATCGCTTTTTCTCAGAAAAGTAAGAAATCTAATAATTCTTTTATTCTGGAACGAATCATCAATATTATTAAAGATAAATTATTTTTACTTGTATGACATGGTCATTTATCCTGATTTTAGTTTTTATAGATAACGAAGTGAGGGACACATGTTCCTTACACTATTGTTCCTTACACATGTTCCGTACACATGATCATTTATCCTGATTTTAGTTTTTATAGATAACCAAGAGCATTCAAACAGGACTACACAAAGAAGACAAACACGACTTCAATTGTTCCATATACTACATACAAGCAGTCGTGTTAAAATTAATGTTTGAATAGCGATGAGAGTATTTTCAAGAAAAATCCTTCAGTTAACTTACAGTTGGAGAGAAAGTTCAAATGGGGACTAGTTTACAAGAAAATGTGGTAACTGATATATTGCACCATTACCTCAAAACTAAATCCATTGTAATGTATAATTTTTTTCTTTGAGAGCTTAGAATAATTTTTGTTTAAGAACTAAATACGACAAATACCAGAAACAAAGAGAGAATTTGAGTGCAGATACTTAATTTTTGTGCAAGAACTGAAAGATAGGTTTGGACCGTTTGATTTCCTTTATCATAACTAGGACTACAAGTCTACAACTAGTTACAAAAATTAAAGTCTTTGATTCCAGGATTCCAGAAGTCCAGTAAATGTAAAGAGCAGTTTATTATTTGTAACATAAAACATAGTAATCAATATCTTTGAGACTATTGCAGCAACATGTATGCATGTTTTCCTCCGAAACCATTACACGCCTTGTCAAAGAAGAGTTCGGTCATAGGAGCTTTTAGGTTTCAATTATCTATGCACTATCTGCCATTGTTAAACTTGAACCCAGTACACTGGCTCTAATAACCTGGATTCAAGTTTGGTCACCACATATATATAAAATTCGTACACAGGTGAAAGGGTGTTGAAAACTAAATTTAAATAAATAAATAAAAGTATTCCTCTAATAAACCTAGATAAAACGTGAAGGGATGCCAGGGAGATTGCTGATACAGAATATGGTTAGGTTAAAATAAAGTTTTTTTTTTTTTTTTAAAGATTTGCAAGAATTTTAATTATCAAAAAATTGATCAACATTCTCATAAAGTTGCAAAAATACAGAAAATAAAATAGCCAGGCCATCAAGATCCCTTATTCTATTCTTTATGTAACAAGAGAGAGAGACCTAACCAATCTGCTTCAGCACGCCGTAATAAATGAGACGAATGAACAAATACCCGGCACGCACTAATCAAACAATTAACAGTACAATACCATCTGATCAAATCTTTTTCTCAAATAATCACGAATACATTCAAAGAAACGAAATATGAAATTCAAGTTTAAATGCACATAATAATCATCGTTGATTCCAAGGTAAGAAAAAGAACTGCGATTTCGTGCGATCGCGTGTGTATGTGTGCAAGAGAGAGAGAGATTTTACTTTACGAGCGTAGATATCGGAAAGTATGGCACCCCATCCGCCATTGCTGAAACTGAGCTGAACTATGGACGATCCAAACAACACGAACAGTGGCCTCTTTGGTCCTACCATTTTTTCTCTTCACTTTCTATTGCCTGGGAGTTTTTATGCAGTCTTATGTAACTCCCTGTTTTTATTTTACTCTGCTCTGCATTAATTGCAGAAGGGGGGTTCGGATTGAACGATGAGAGACTGAGTCAATAAACAAGAACTCGGGCCATGGCCCGTATGCCTAGCAAACATTTTCGGTGGCTTATTTATAGGTGGTAGAAAATGTTGTTACTTCATGGACGATCTTAACTATATTTTTTGCTGCATACCATGTAGCAAACATGCATGTTGTTTGAAAAAAAAAATTAACTATTTTTTACCTAAAAATTTTAATTGCTATATTATTTAATTCTATTTAAACAGCAACTAAAGAATGTCATATCTTCAGAGTATCTTGATCGTTGGGCCTATTGTTCGAACGTTGGTTCAAGGCATTTTTTCTAATCCTTCTTACCATGAAAAATAGGGGCACCTTATGTTTTTGAATCAATAACCAATTTCGGCTAATCTAAACCCCTCCGTCCATTTAGGCCATCAAGGGTACACTGTACGTGAATATTCACATGTTATCCATCGACTACCCTTTCTGCAAGATAAGACACGAAAACATGATTCAATTACTTGTGAAAGTCTAGGGATTAAATTAAGAAATTGAATAGGAGAGAGAGTTGTTGTCGAGTCCTAATCTTTCGCCTTAGAAGTTCTTTTGTGTGCAATCCAATGTCGTTATACCCAATGATCAAAACAGTGAAGGCCAGCATGTCGAAGGTGGAAGTGTAGACACGAATCTTAAATATTAAATAAGATTTAATATATCGATGTGTTCAATTATATTTAATAGTTGTACGAGATATGCGGATCGCCTGCTAGAAGGATAAGGACATCGTATGGTCTATGACAAGTACACGATCCGTGCCATGGAATGACACATATATGGGATAGCCTATGTAGTTAATAACACACCAAACCATTCAAGCATCTCAATTAGTTCTTACCTTCCAACATTAAAATGACCGACTTTATGGGATACACAGTGTTAAAACCCATCTCAAACCTTAGCCCTTATAGACTATCATTATTTTTTCACTCTTTTCTTACATACTTATTTTCAACCACAAATTCATACGATAAAATATTTTGCACGTAAATTTCAAATTTTTCTATACTTTTTAACTACATATTCTTTTAAAAATCACTATTCAAAATATTGTTTTTTCCAATTTAATGGTTGTCAAACAGGGCTTAATGCAATTGTATGCATCCCCTTCGCCCATCTCCTATTGAATAGTATTTGGATGGAAAAATTGTGGTGACGTTTTGAATTTGGGGTTCACTTGACAAGATTTCTATTTTTGTTTTTACTTTTGTAGAAGATGTCTTTGAAAAAACTTCTCTAAAAACTCTTTTAATCCAACAAAAAACTTTCAGAATATTATCCAAATATATTTAAAAACAACTTCTCAAAAATAATTGGACTTTTCAAAAAACTCTTATCAAATTGATCTTTAATCTATTCAAGCTGTAATAACATTATACGTAATCTTAACCTACACTATTTGCATCATATTGTGTTTGAGCTATATTATTTTGAAAGAATGTGTTGGAAAATGATAATTTTGATATTTGAATGAAAATCATTCCACTACTTTAGTTTTAGAATTCAATGATAATATTGAGTGAAAATCATTCCACTTCAGTTTCAGAATTCATCTGGTTCGTTTCAGAATTTATGGGGCAGAATTTAAGGGGAAATTATTCATTCGTTCCCGTTTCACTTCAAACGTTCCAGAAATTAATGGCCACGCTCTTCCTCTATGGCTATAAATTGAAGACCTCTCGGTTGGTAGAAAACATACTGAACAACAAACACAACAAGAAAAATACGAGCTTTCCTTCTAAGCTTCTAGCTTCAAATTTCTTCTTTCCGGTTTTGTTCATTTCCTTCATTTGCTAAAGTTCTTTGAGAGATTAACACAGCTGGTTCATAGGTGGTTAACGTAGTGCAGCATGAACCGAGAACCGATTGTATCCTAGAAATCGAACACCGATCAAAACCTCNTCACAACATTGAGCCCCTATTTTAGCTCCATTATAATTAATTTTTGAGAAAAAATATATATATATATTGCAATAATATTTTTTAAAGAATGTGAGCTTAAAACAAAAGAAAAAATATTTAATTTACGTATAATATTATTTTATTAAAAACGTGATTAAAAAAAAGAAAAAATACATTTTAAAATTAATATGGTCCAAATGGGGGCTAAACTTAGGGTGTGTTTGAGCTACGTTATTTTGGAATAATAGATTGATGTAGAATGTGTGGTTGAAAAAGAAAGAAAAAATTATTGATGTGATGGAAAATATTGTTTTATTGAAGAATGTGTGGTTGAAAATGAATAGAAGAATGAATGAAAATTTTAATGTGTACCAAACAGTGGTTATCTAGTGTGAAACAAGCTAATATTCTAAAATCATTTAATTGTTTACTTGGTTTTTTCGATTCACTTAGAATAAATTTGCAATAAACTGAACGAGCTGAGGATTACACTGCCAATATTTTATATTAGAAACCAACTATTAGACATCCATTGCAATTTTTATTTTTTATGTTTGAGCTCAGAAGTCTTGTATAGTATGATCAAGTTTTTTTATTTTATATTTTTTTCTCTCTCGCTCTCACAAACAGGATGTTTGAGGAAGTTGTAAAGGCTAAGAGCATGTTCTCTTTACCATTTTTAAGTCATTTTCTGTTTTCGATTTTTCAAAACAGTGGAAATGCGTTCTCTTTTCTATTTTCGAAAATGCTTTTTTAAAAACAAGTTAAGAATTTACAAAGAAAACCCAAAAGTCGTCGTTTTGAGTGTTTTCAAAATAATTTTTCAAAATACCAAAAAGAAATTTTTTTCAACAATCTCAAAATGGACATTCAAAACTCAAAACACAAAACTGAAATACAAAGAGAACAACCCCTAATGTTTTGATCCACCACGACCTGTTTTAATACGTTCGAATTAATTTTATTGTACAAAATTAAAGGAGAAAAATAAGTAAAAAGATATTGTTTCTTAATAGCACGCTCTTAATGACGTATTTGAGCAAAAACTCGACGATGAAGATAACACGGTGCATTACGAGGAGCCACACAACAATAAAAATAACATAAATTCGAATGTGCCTTCACGGGAGGAAGATTCATGGCAGAATAATTTGTAGAATAACAAATAACCATGGAAAATAGAAATAATGACATTTTTATAAATCATTTGCTACTCTCTTGAGATATAAGAAATAGTACTACAATTGGAAACTTAAAAACAAGTGACGAAAACATTACATAGCAAATTTTGCATAAATATCTGCTCCAAATTTTAGGGTTTTATTTCCAAGCAACTCCCACGTTTAGTAAGACTTTGTTCGTTCGATATATTGTTCACTGAAAAATGCGATTAGAAAGCAAAGAGCACTTTTGCTTGTACTTAAAAAGTACGAATGTTATTCTCAATTTTGTATCGAGGAGCTGGACTCCGTTCTGCACGGAGCAAGCTGCTCGCATGGACTGGTTTCGTGCGCGCACGACGAATTTTTTTTTTTTTTT
>CAIGRO010225950.1:934-15126 GCA_903798355.1 Fraxinus baroniana | reverse complement strand
CCACATATTCACCAATATATCACCCAAAAAAATGAATTCTTTCCATTTTAATGCGCATGAAACAATTTATTAGAATGATTTCTCTCTTTTCTGCAAAAGTAAACTCCTTTTTCTCTCTCACAGAGTCACACGTGAAATTTCTATGTGCTTTCTATCTTTTTGTCCGTGTCTACTCCTATTGTCAAGTTGCATGGAAATTCTCTCTAGGTAAGATTCTTGGAAGTTGGAACCTAATTTTTCTTCCATAAGCCACCGTTTCAGACACGTTATAAAATGCTTCTGTCTACTTTTTGTATGAATATTAAGGGCATGTTTGAGCCACATTTTTAGTATAGAATGCATTTTATAATAGTTGATCGATGAAGAATGTGTGGTTGAAAATAAAGGAAGAGTTTTAGGGGTGCGTTCATATTATTTTATTTAATAAAGCGTGGTTCAAAAGAAGTGAGGGAAAAATTGTATTCTAAACAAATAAGTGATTCACAGTTTAAAGCTAAGCTAAGATAAAAGTTGTAATGTCACTCTAACAATTTCTTTATCTGTAAGAGAAGAATACAAAACTTAAAAGAATAATCGGAATAAAATGTCAATTTGCTACTTAAATATAAATCATGTACTTATTTTTCAATATTGATTTTGAAAATAAGATTCTACCTGCAAAGTATGTTTCCAATTCAATACTAAGTGGGTGTTTGGTGGAGATTAAAATTAGATTTTAGTAGATTGTGATAGAAATTTTTGAAATGTGTGGTTGAAAAGTTGTGGGACCCATGAAAGATGTGGTTAATATTGATTTTTTGACTTTGATTTAAATTAAAATCTGGGCTAAATATTGAAAGCAAAATCAAAACTCTTGATTCAGGACACGGACTCTATCAGTAGTCGCAATCTCCAATTCCAATCAGTCGAGCATATGTAGAAATACTTTAGAATATGCAATAAGCATATGAATACACAGTACAGACTTCATGTCAATATTTTCACAATTTAATATAAAAGGCAAGTAAGTTATACATATAACATAATTTCTAATATGATATAAATCGAGACGTCTCATTCTCAATTAGGTCATATCCATTCTTAATCTTCACTTAGAGTCAAGCCCTATAGTTCGTTTCTATTTAGATCTACGTAATACCTTATGGCATTACCCACAAAATCTTTCTTTGATTTGTATAATATAATAACACGTAAAATACTTAAAACATTTAAAAGTGAAACACAATCATTTGGCACGTATAGATATTCATATTATATATATGTTCGTTAAATTGTTTATATATTTGAGTTACTTAGAATTTAAAATTCTTTCGAACGAATCTTGAACGATCTTTTGTCTTTTCTTTTTTCTCTCTCTTCTTTTTCTTTCCACTTCTCTCTCCTTCACTCTTTTTCTCCCTAAATTTGTGCAAATTGACACGCAACATCAAAAATGTATTTACAAACGTGATTACACATTTAGAATTTTAATAGGACTTTTATTTAAAATTTAAATTGAACTTTGAACAAACAAATTTATCGTGAAATTCGAATTCAAAAAAAATAAAATTCTAACTACATAAGGATAAGATTCTAGTGTGGATGTATGCAAATTTCAAGATTTATCTAAAAGCTTTTCTATCAGATGTTTATACACTTACCTCAATAATTAAATTAGAGCGATTATTGTTATTTTAAATGAATTGAGACTTAAGTTTGTGTATATTACATTTGTTAGGTTCATCTCGATGAAAAACGATGAAAGTGGACAAAAGGAGGGAAAAATTAGCTAAAATCGACTTAATCCAAAGTTTGGGGACAAAATTGTAGAGTGCTAATAGTTTATTCGAACCTAATGTTGATGATTGAAGAAGAGGTGGAGGCTATCAGATGGAATTGGAAGGTTGAGGACTACGAAGATATAAAAAATGGACTAAAGGGAATGAAGAATAAACTCTAGGGACCAAAGTGTAACATACAGAAAAAATTTACAAGGGCGCGCGCACAGGCCCGAATGTCATTTACCGAGACCAAAAGTGGTCTATGGCGTGCGGGGGCATTATCTGGAAAAAAAAAAAGGATAGGTTCCTTTTTTTATCCAAATTTTTATGAAAATCAAATTCAATCTACTATTTAACATACAAGGGATGACTAGAACGAACCACCACATATTAAACCTTATTTTTCACCACAAGAAGGAGGCTAGCATGGGATTCACAGGAAATTAATACAAGAGATTGAAGATTCAAAGTCCACATTGAAGATTAACTAAGAAGAGATTGATCTCTACTTTCCAATCATTGTTTTCAATTTCGGGTGATGTTATTTCAAATCTTTTTGTATAATTTATGTAACAATATGTTAGGCTAACTCTTTTCATGTATTGGATGAATGTGAAACTTTTTATTAGTTATTTTTAATTCAAGACAAGTAGCTAGTTAAATTTTTTATTTTCTTGAATAATTTTGCATGCGTAATTTTATTATTTGATTGCTTGATCACCAATTAAATATATAATTACTTGTTGTAGTATTGGGAGGCTCACAATAAATCTAAAACAATGCTCGATTATCATACGTGCAATAGATATTAGAAATAATATTTAACACGTGCAATATTTGAGATAATCGTGAAATTGAATGCGTTATATTCATTCGAATACGAACTATGAACAAATTCGGGTCGTGACTAAAATAGATTTAATTTGTTTTGGAAAAGAGAATTAATTACAATAGAATTCTCAATTGTCAAGAATGCATGAATGACATTAGCAGCGTAATCGAGAATTGAAATAAATCATAATAGGTGGATTCGTAATCCAATTACTCATTCCATATACGTCCACCAAATCAAGAGGGAAATTTGCTTTGCCAAACACCTTTTGAAGAAATAAATTCCAACTTTCTTCCTCGTTAAGAAATCTCATTTGGTTATGAGCATTAGATGAGTTGACATAATCGGCCACATAATTTAGCCTGCTTGTCAATATGATTCAACTTCCATTTTTTTCATCTAGAAGTATCATTTATATGTCATTCCAATCATAGATATTCCACACATCCACCACAATTAGGTATCTCTTGCCCTCGAGATTTTTGTATACTTGCCCTTTTAAAAGATTATTAACTTCTTTGTGTATGCGGTCAGTAACAACAAAGTTATCTAGAAGGCTTAGAAGAATGTCTCGCATGCGATATTGTGGAGATAATGTAACCCAAGCACGAATATCAAAGCGATACTTGATATATGAATCATTGAAAACATTCATAGTAAGAGTACTCTTACCCATGCCCCCATTCCAATAATGGGAACAACTCGGAGTTTAGATTGTTATCATCACAGAGTTTATCCCTTATCTGCATCAAGTCTTGAGCAAGTCCCACCATATTAGTCTGGCCGCTAGGAGCAGGTCTTGATGGCAAAAAATTCCTTGGATGAAGATTTTGTTCGCCCTTCACATCCTCAATCTCCATCACCTCTTCTACAATGGTCTGTCACTACTTTCTACAAGTCTAGATGATACTTTTTAGCAGATAGCATATTTGCAAAAAATGAATGTAGTTTTAGAAAAGGATTTTGAGGTTTTGAAGGAAGATTATCCAATATACGGGACTCAAAAGACATCTTCTGCTCGATAAGCCGTGTCTCTGATTTTTCTTTCTAGTGATTTCACTTCTTCCCTGCTACTTTGGGAAGATTCTTCAAGGAAACTCAGTAGCGAACTGAGTTTTTCTAAGAGAGGTACAAGCAGTTGATTTTCATCAAGGTCCAAAACTCCATCTCCATGGCAGATTTGCTCAAAGTGTGCATAAGAGAGACAACAGCAGCATGAGCCATGAAATGATTTGGGGTATTTTCAGAAGACCAAAAAAATTGCTCAAGCAAAGAAATGTCAATGGCGTTCTTGTTCACGCAAAGTGGACAAGTGATAAGTGCATTTTTCAACACTTATTTTGCTACAAAACACTACTAATTGTTGATAATAATTTTTGTTTGAAAATTAATTTTGAAAATACTTTCAAAAGAAGTTATTAGACCAGTGTCCTCTAAAAACTCTTATAATAAAAGAAGCGCTTTTATAAAATTAACAAAACAAATTCAAAAACTGCTTTCGACTTCTCGAAAGCCATGTCAAACAAGCACAAATTGATTTGGTAATTGTGGCCAGCAAAGGGGATAGGTCGGATAGGGGTACTAGACATCCCCAGTGAAGGGCTGAAACAGAGACAATTCTCCGGTGATATTCAAGTCTCAAGGAAGAAAAATCTCAGGCTATTGGCCTGGAGAACGTCCCCTTTTAAAGTAAACTCGGCAATGACAACGGAAGGTCCTATCTACTTTGGACAACTCTAAAAATTTAACAACACTGGCAAATTCAACCAAACTCATCCAATATCTATAAACACGTGCAATACCGAGACTGGCAACTAATCTAGATCATCGACTTTCAAATATGAACAAAAACAGTCTGGTTCGTTTACTCCTTAATTTGGTCAAATCAAATATTATAGAAATTGAAGAAACACAGATTTTGTAATACATCAATGATCAACCTTTGAAAAGTTTTATGTATTCATTATGCTATAGAAGTAAAAACCCACCTACCAACAACACTCGAGTAAAGAACAAACTGGTATCCAATTCAGTTGAGTACACTCTTCACCAACAATCATAAATCCTTGCATCATTAAGCCAACACGTGCCAAGATTGGCGTAAATCCCCGAGGTCCCTGGTTACCTCCTCCGCCACAATATAGTTTTCTTTTTCTTGATTGCAACATGGTACAAGTCATAATTGGAAGATCGTGCAACATCTCATAGTTTGGCAATGGTCCCAGTTCAGAATATATTTTCACGTGACTTATTAGGATTTGTTCTCTTTGTTGTTTTCATGCCATTTTCAATTTTTAGTTTTCGAAAACACTGAAAACACGTTTATTTACCTATTTTTAGAAAAGAATTTCCAAAAACGAGTTTAAAATTTACAAAAAAAAAAAAAAGGGAAAACGAACTATTTCCAAATAATTTGATTCAGTTTTGAAACAATCGAAATTTAATGGGTGAATGATTCTATTTCTTATGCACATGTATATTATTTATCAAAATTAGATTATTCGGAATTAATTTATACTTTTTTGCATAATGAGGCATTATATTACATCATAAGACCATTCTTCAAATTTAATCACTAAACCAATAAAAAGATAGCGGTGAGATTTCTTACTTTTTCTTAATTTACTGCCCAACTGATACTATTTCCGCTTGCCATGATTTTCTCAATTTTCCCACAGCCACAGTGTGATCAAAATCTCCAACCATTGTTAATCTTTTCTCCTTTAAGTCAAAAGCGCAAGAATGAATCCCTATATGAGGAGGTAGATTAATAATACGATCATTGGGAACATATCTGTACAATAAAAAAAAAATATCGGGTATGTAGTACTAAATGGCAACAAAAATA
The DNA here is from genome assembly GCA_903798355.1 of Fraxinus baroniana. Lineage (NCBI taxonomy): Eukaryota > Viridiplantae > Streptophyta > Magnoliopsida > Lamiales > Oleaceae > Fraxinus > Fraxinus baroniana. The sequence continues at coordinate 9,686 of CAIGRO010225950.1, read as the reverse complement.
GGAAATATGAAAGAAAATTCAGTACCTGAAAGTCCAAGAACTAATTCCATGGCTTTCTGTTTATCTTTTTCATCGCGTATATCTAGTTTTATGACCATCTTCTGAACCGAGAATGCAAAGAAAAGTCATTGAAGAATGTTTGTAACATACAAATGCACTATGGTAGCTAGATAAATAAAAAATTAACATACAATTATAGGACGAGGATTTGATCTTGTATTGCTTCCACTAGGATCATCTGATTCTTTCTGGATAGGTTGGCAGGTTAATCAAAAACAAAATCAAAATATTAAGAAAGTAACATACAAATATAGGATGGAAAAATTGATTTACCCTTAATCGATCCAGTTTGGTTTCCCTTCTTTGGAACTGACCTGACTCATCTTGCTGGATCTGTTGGCATTGGTGATCAATATGATGTATCTAAAAAGATAAAAGAAAAAGAAAGGATGAACGATGATTTACCCCGTATTTTAACGGATACAGTCTTTCTTTTGTTTGATGGAAAAGAACTTCAATGACTTCATTTCCTGATTCCCGCTGTTCCTCAAGTATATCCATTGCAGATTTCACAGCGGAAGGACTGGAGTTATCTATCTCAATTCTTTCAAGCGTCTGTATTTCTCCAATCTCAGATGGGATCTCTACCAGTTTTGAGCACTTCCAGAGGATTAGGTGCTCAAGCCTTGGAAAATGAGTGTTGTCCGCTCTCCACTGCTCCAAATCTGTCTCCCAAATTAGCAAGAATTTTAGTTTGAGAAATTCTCCTTCAGTAGGTGTCCACGTTGGGCCTACGAAGGCAAACTCGCACAATTTCAGCACTTCAAGATTGGGCAACATACCAAAAATCGTCATATATTCCCAACCAATTCTGCCATGTTCTAGAGTTATCTTTTTGAGTCTTGGAGAAGAAGTGATGCTTCGCAAAAAAATAGAATTTGTCGGCATTTCGGAGAAAATTTTTAGTGTTTCGAGTTTTTGGAGATGCACGACAAAGACATTCCACGTATCGGCATTATAAATAATTCCCAATTTCTTTACGTTCGGAATTTTTTCTAGTAAGTGTTTTGACATTCCTGAATCTTGTACCTTTGAAAGTGTCTCTAAGTTTTCTAGAATGAAAGATTTATCACTATCTGTTAATGGGGAAGAGGAAGAAGGCAGCAGGGAAACTCGAGAGAATTTGAGATGCCTCAATTGTGGCATATTAAAAATTTCCTCTGGTAGGTGAATTGCAATTCCTCGTGGTTCTTCAACAACTAAAGTCTGTAAATTCTCAAGTAAGGCAATAGAAGGAGGAATTTCATGACGACAGGTGATAGCAATGTACCTCAAATTAACTAGTTCGAGTATTTCATCAGGGAACTTTGTAAGCACTACTCCAAGCATATCCAATACTCTTAGCAATCGACAACCAAAATAATAATAAGAATGCAACTGAGTATCGTCCCAACCAGTATATATAAAAGAACGGACAAGAGACATTGATTGCATTGTCATGTCTTCCTCATTGGGAGTATATGAAGCATCATCATGAATACTTAGACGTCGGAGCAAAGTTTCCTTTTCTGGAAAGATATTCCTGCTCTTCACACAAAGAAATTCCTCCTCATGAGCCATCCTCACACAGAGTTCTCTCAAAAGACCATGCATGATACATGTTTTTACTTTTCCATTAACAGACCCTTTTTGACGAACCAAAATAAGATTTCTATCAATAAGATCCCCAAGGTATTCCTGTGCAACCTCTTCCAAGTGTTTAGATTCATGTGGCTTTAGAAATCCCTCAGCGACCCATAACTTGATGAGTCTAGAGACTGGTATTTCATAATTTTCTGGGAAAACTCCCATATAGAGAAAACATGCTTTTAAATGGGCAGGCAAGTGCTTGTAACTAAAAGATAATAATTCCAAGCACTGGGCATCTTCCTTTGCTACAAATGAGCTTAAATTTTCAGCAACATACTCCCAAAAATCTTTTTCTTTATTGACCTTTGAGAGGAGTCCACCAATCACCACAATTAGTAATGGAAGTCCTTGACAATTTTTCGCTATCTTTTTTCCGACGTCCACCAAATCAAGAGGGCAATTTGCTTTGCCGAACACCTTTTGAAGAAATAAATTCCAACTTTCTTCCTTGTTAAGAAATCGCATCTGGTGATGAGCATTAGATGAGTTGACGTAATCAGCCACATCTTTTAGCCTGCTTGTCAACATGATTCGACTTCCATTTTCATCATCTGGAAATAACATTTTTATCTCCTTCCAAACCTCAATACTCTGTACATCATCCACTACAATTAGGTATCTCCTACCCTTTAGATTTTTGTGCAAATGTTCTTTTAATAGTTCATCATCCTCTTTACTAATGTGATCGGTAACAGCTATATCCTCTAGAAGGCTTAGAAGAATGTCACGCATGCGATATTGTGGAGAAAAAGTTACCCAAGCACGAATATCAAAGCGATACTTGATATATGAATCATTAAAAGCGTTCTTGGTAAGAGTAGTCTTACCCATGCCTCCCATTCCAACAATGGGAACGATTTGGAGTTTAGATTGTCGTTCATCACAGAGTCTCTCCCTTATCTGCATCAAGTCTTGAGCAAATCCCACCATATTAGTCTGGTCACTTGGAGCAGGTCTTGATGGCAAAAAATTCCTTGGCTGAACATTTTGTTCGCCCTTCACATCCTTAAACATCATCACCTCTTCTACAATTGTATCGATTTCTGTCATTATTTTCTGCAAGTCTAGACGATACTTTTCAGCAGATAGCGTATTTGCAGAAATACTTCGAGGTTTTGCAAGAAGACGATCCAATACACAGGACTCAAAGACATCTTCTGCGTGATAGGCCGCGGCCGTGATTTTTCTTTCCAGTGATTTCACATCTTCCCTGCTATTTTGGGAAGATTCTTCAACAAAATTCAGTAGTGAACTGAGTTTTTCTAAGAGAGGTACAAGCAGTCGATTTTCATCAGGATCCGAAACTCCATCTCCAAGGTGGATCTGCTCAACTGTGTACATAAGAGAGACGACAGCAGCATGAGCCATGAAATGATTTGGGGTATTTTCAAGTGAAATGAATAAGCATTGAGTTGCTGTTAATTGAATTGTTGGACGGTGTTTCCGACGCACCCCCGGTTTTCAAAAACACCCCCCGGTTTTCAAACCCTGTTTGAGTAGGATTATGTCTTATCTTTTCTGCAAAAGCAAGCTCGACTTTCCATGTGCTTTCTTATCTCCTTGTCCGTGTCTACTCATATTGTCAAGTTGCTGAAATTTGGTTGGCATTAAAATTTTCATTTTAATTCTTCTACTCATTTTCAATCATACACTTTTTAATAAAATAATATTTTTCATCATATCAATAATTTTTCATTCTTTTTCAACCATATATTTGATAAATATTATTGAGAAAAAATGTATTTTAAATAGTGATATTATGATAAATATGTTGTTAAAAAGTAAGAAAAAATTATTAATGTGATAAAATATATTATTTTATTGAATAATGTGTTGTCAAAAATGAGTTTTGAAAATATATATTTTAAAAGAATGTGTAGGCAAAATACACGTTCATTTCGTTGTATCAACTTTAACATTCTCTTTATTTTAAAACATATGGACTTCAAATTTTTTCTTTTTTTAAAATTGTAGAGTAGCGTGTTGCTACGTTGCACGACTCGATTGAATATTTCTTATGCCAAGATAACATTCTCAAATCCCAAGATAATGAGCATCAATTTTTTATTCATTTCAATAATGTTATTTATTTTGATTTTTTAAGAAATACTTAGCCCTTTTTTGGATATCATTATTCCAAGAATGAAAATAATAAAGTGCACAGTTGGAGCTCCAATTTTCTAGAAAAATGTGAGATGTAAGTCAACAAAAGAGGCAAAGTGGAGTTCTATAACGGTACCAATTTTTCTACAAATGGAGGAATAATGTCGTCCAAGTAGGGGCTTATTATCTTTCCTCATCTTTTATTTAATGTAGTCTTTGAAATGTTTAATGATCAATCAATTTTAATATAGTTTGAATAATTTGAAAAGTAAGAATATTGAAATCTTTAAATTATTAAATGCAGTTGTAAACTTCAAAATTGCTATAATTATTCTTTTATTTTAAGCAGGAATTCGAAGCTATGATCTTTGGAAAAAAAAAAAAAAAAATAAAAAATTGTGTTTCTTACGAACTTTATGTTGTATAATCTAGTATATCTGAAATTAGCACAATAATCATGAAATCATAACTCTGCGAAAAAAAATAGGTGATATGAATGTTTTTATCTTTTTATGCTCATGAATATCAAGGGTCTGTTTGAGCCCTATTTTTAGTATAGAATGCATTTTGTAATAGTACATTGACGAAAATTGTGTGGTTAACAATGAAGGAAAAGTTTTGAGTTATGTATAATATTATTTTATTGAAAAATGTGTTGTCGAAAAGAAGGGAGAAAAAAATATATTTTAAAAAAAATTGTAGAAACAAGGACTAAATAAGTGATTCACAATTTAAAGCTAAGTATCTAAGATAAAACTTGTAATGTCCCGGAACCTATGTCCCGAAAGTTACTCAAAAAATTCCTTTATCTATAGGAGAACAATACAAAACTTAAAGAATAAAGCGTAATAAAATAAACTATGTTATTGTCTCATAAAATATCAATTCACTACTTAAATATAAACCCTGTACTTATTTTTCAATATCGATTTTGGAAATAAAAATATGTATGTTTCCAATTAAATACTAAATATTGAAAGAAAAATTAAAATTCTTGATCCAGGATGCTGACTGTGTGAGTAGTCGCAACCTCCAATTATAATCAATCGAGCATCTGTAGAAATATTTTAGAATGTGAAAATTTGAAATGAGCATATGATTACACTCAGTACATACTTCATGCCAATATTTTCACAATTTAATATTAAAAAAAAAAAACATGTAAGTTATGCACCTAACATAATTTTCTAATATGATATAAATCGGACAGTCTCGTTCTCAATTAGATCATATCCATTCTTAATCTTCACTTAGAGGCTCTAGCCCTATAGTTGGTTTCTACGTAGATCCACGTAATACCCTGTCATTACCTACAAAATCCTTCTTTAATTTAGATAACATAATAACACAAAATACTTAACTTAAAACATTTAAAAGTGAAAACACAGAATTATTTGGCACATATAGAAATCCATATTATGTTCGTTAAATTGTTTGTATACTTGAGTTACTTAAGATAAAAAATTCTTGCGAACGGATCTCGAACGAGCTGAAAAAGTTCTCATTTTTTTTTCTTCTCTTTTCTCTCTCTTCCTTTCTTTCTTTCTCTTTCCACGTCTCTTTCTAATGATTCCTTCGCTCTCTCTCCCTAATTTTGTGCAAATTGACATGCAACAACGAAAATGTACTTATAGATGTGATTAGATAGGGATAATTACCAATGTTGCCAAAATCGGCTCAAACAGACCAGACCAGTTCAATCGGTAAAATTGGGAATCGGACTCAAAATCGGGCCAAATCATGCCTGATTAACTAATTATAACAAAATCGCTCAAAACCCATTGAACCGTTCTATTCAACGGTAAACCGGTGAACCAGTCGCGATTTTGTAGTTTTCCCCATATTTTTTTTTGTTTAAAATTTTGTTAAACTTCATGAATGAGCCTCGTAAATTATAATTCAAAGGCCCGTTGAGAAATATTGGATAACATGCTCATTTTATAAATGCACTTCTTTCAAGTGGTTTCATAAACTTTCATTGTAGGATAATGCCTTCTATAAATGTTCTTTTCTCCAATAATTTCATAAACTTCCAATGTATAAAAAATTGTTAAAATGTCCATCAAAATCATTTTTCAAATGTATGTTCAATTGACTAATTTGATTTTGAATCCCAACTAATTAAATTGGAATATTCACCTTCATCTTTTCATTTATTTAGTTTTCAAATTCAACTTAAATTGCATCCGATTAATATATTAATGTTAGATATCATTTTCTATAAGTTTAAACTCGTTTAATTTAACAAAGTAAACTATTTTAACATATTGATTTTAAATTTTCGAAGTATCGAGACTAAGTGTAGAATAATGAATCTAATTAACAAAGATAGATTTGAATTATTAATATGAAAATTAAAAAAAAATTATAGTATTTTATTATTTCCGCATGTATTTATTGTATCCAGGTTCGATCAACCTCGATCGAACCTTTTAACCCTTGACCCTTTACCTTTTTCAGGTCGATTTTCAAAACATTGATAATTACATATTTAGAATTCTACTAAGACTTTTATCTAAAATTTAAATTGAACTTCCAACAAACAAACTTATCATGAAATTCGAATTCAAAAAAAAAAATTCTAACTACATGTGGATAAGATTCTATTGTGGATATATGCAAATTTCAAGTTTTATCTAAAAAACTTATATTAGATGTTTATACACTTATCCCAATAATTAAATTAGAGCAATTATTTTTATTTTAAATGAATTGAGGCTTATTTTTATATATTACGTTTTTTAGGTGCATCTTGATGAAAAACGATGGAAGTGGACAAAAGGAGCGAGATATCGGCTAAAATTGACTTAATCCAATACCCACCGAAACTAAGTGAATATACTTGAAAACTCTGCAATTATAAATGTTCAACATGTAGAAAAAGTTCATAATTTGATAATTAAGCCTTTAACAATTTCGTTACTTTTTGTTGAAGGCGTATGTAAACATTTTTTATTTTATTTTATCTCGACTTCCGAATTTTGTAGGTGGTTTGAAGCCCCATTTTTTCGAGAAATCCATTTTCTCGATAGCACCAATTAACTATAAGGAAGAATGAGCAACTTGCAAAAATATTCCTAAAATTATGAATCTTTTGAAAAATCATATGAAAAGTATTTTGAAAGTAAAAAATACTGTATAAAATAAAGTGTCACTTTTGGTCTCGGTAAATGACATTCAAGCATGCGCGCGCGCCCTTGTAAATTTTTTCTATACGTTGCACTTTGGTCCCTAGAGTTCATTCTTCATTCCCTTTAGTCCATTTTTTATATCTTCTTGGTCCTCAATCTTCCAACTCCATCTAATAGCCTCCACCTCTTCTTCAATCATCAACTTTAGGAGAAGAAATGGTTTCGGAGCCTTGGATATTGGAATGGTTGTGGTGGAGAAGTTGAAGTGGTGGTGGTAAAGTTGTTGAAGTTGTATAAAATGATATATAGGGGTGGACATGAGTTGGGTTGGGTTGGGTCAGTTTTTATCTCAATACAAACCTAACTCAACATGATCGGTTTGATCAAAATTTAGCTCAATCCAACCCGCGTAAATGTTGAAACCCAACCCAACCCAATTAAGTATCAATCAGGGTTGCGTTGAGTTGGTCGGTTTGTGACAACTTATCAGCAAGGATTAAAGTCATCAAATTTTCTATTATACCAAATTCGAATAGACACGATTAAATAGTAAGTAAATAAATAAATAAAATTATCTATTATCTTATTCAATTCTCATTAGCTGAGCCTACAAAGAATAAAGTGCATTTAACATAGCATGAAAAACTTATACTACATTTTTTGTGGGAAAGACAGTGAGCTCCTCCTTTGAAATTCACCAAGGTAATTACAATTAGACTATCCACTCGTACTTTTTAAGTTCATTTTACTTTTTAGGCATTTTTTTTAAAAGTAGGCGGATTGAGTTGACGCGGGTTTATTCGGTTTTCATAGGTTAACCCATAACCCGACCCGACCCGACTACACGACCAACCCACCCAATCCGTGTAAAAACAACAAAAAAATCGACTCAAACCAGTCGGGTTTGACAGTTTTGGTGGGTTTTGTCGGGTTTTGGCGTTTTGCCAACCCCTAATAATATAATTTAAGGTTTTGACTAGTGATTTGTCACTTTTTTTAAAAAAAAAATTGTCACTTTTTATTTTTATTTTTGAATTTGTCACTTTTTTATTATTTATCAATTTTTTGAATATGTCCATGTTTGAGTTCGTTTTTCTTTTGTTTTATGTGTAGTTTTTTGTGCTTAGGATTTGGTCTGTTAGTTATAGACTTATAGTAGTGGTGGTGACGGAGAAAGCGGAGGAACAATGGTTGTGTAAACAGTTGAGTTGGTAGATGACTGTGATGATGAATTGAATTAAAGATGTTTGACATTTTGATTGACGTTTTGTCACTTTTTTTTGAATTTTTGTCACTTTATAATTTTTATAACTTTTTATTGTTTGTCGCTTTTTTTTAAAAAATTTCTATCACTTTTTTGAATGTTTTTCATTTTTTTATCACTTCCTTGAAATTTATTTCACCTTTTTAGTGACAATTATCACTTTGTAATAAAAGTTACATTGTATTTTACTTCACTTTTTAATGAAAGTGATATTATATGTCATTTTTTAATTAAAAAGTGATTAAAAGTGGCATTACAGTTAAATTTTTTTATTAAAGGTGATACAATCCACCCAAAATAGTGATCGGAGTTTCGTCACTTTTTTTAGTGTTGTCATTTTTTTGAGTTTTTATCATTTTTTTTTAAAAAAATGTCACTTTATTGAATTGATTTCAAAGTTTTGATCGGCATTGTCATCTTTTCTTGTCGTCACTTTTTTAATTTATGTCACTTTATTAAACTTATTCTAAAGTTTTGATTAGTGTTGTGCCACATTTTGATTGTTTATCACTTTTTGGAATTTTTGTCTTTTTATAATGTTAGTCACTTTTTTTTTTTTTTTTTT
>CAIGRO010225931.1:0-12368 GCA_903798355.1 Fraxinus baroniana | reverse complement strand
TACCTCCTTAAGAGCCAAACTTGCCATTTGATTGTCATTAACTAGGAGCTCATCCACACCAACCCCACATTTATGGCAATAGAATATCTTGGGACTCTCCACAAACCCACGTCCCACCAGTCTGATCAAATCATCCAACTCATCTTTTAACGCCTGGACCCGAGCCCCTATTTCAACACTATTCAATATGCCGCCATGTGAACCCTCTGCATGTCTCCCTATATGCTTTGGCAACAAAAGATGATCATCATGTTCCTTCACCCTATACATCATATCATTACACTCTAGCCCCTTTCGATCACCTTTACTCAATGTCTGTGAGTTTGCTGTTATTTCAGCATAAGTCATCCCTTGTGTATTTTTGTACCCCATTGTTCGTCGTTTAGCCTTATCCCGCGCAACAAATGAATCGACAACATCCTTAAACACACGCGCGAATGTTGCCCATCCTTCTCCGTCCATACCTTCCGGAATCATCACAACTCCCGTCCGATGCCTCTCTCCATACTGAGCTATCGTCAAGTACCTGCCGCGACTGTTCGCACAGCGTTGTGCCAGAAAAGCTCGTGGTGACTCGGTGAACTTAGATACAAACTCCTCAAACTTCCTAGTCTCTCTCAACTTGTCCACCATGTTCACCATCCAAAGTGCACCAAACCTCCCCATAGAAATTGCAGTCGACATCCTCGAGCCCCATTCTTTAATCCTAACAATACCTGATTCATTAGCAGACACCTCAAACTCCTTCGCCTCAACTCTAATTCGCCGACTGAAGAACAATCCGTTTGCATTCGGCCCCTTTTTTCCTTGATAATGCATAACCGACACATCTGACGACAGCACAGGCCTCCTAAGCGTTCCAGGCACGTCCGGCTGGTAATACTGATTTTTCTAGTTTTCTGGCGCCGGCGCGTGAGGGTCACACGCCGGCGGTGGGTGCAGGACCGGACTCCCCCTCCGGCATCGGAATGGCTTGCACAAGGCACCGGTGGGGCGCGTCTGTCGAGCAGGATACTGGATGAAGGTAAATCTGCGTCTGTAGCTCTGGTCGCTTGCCTGGTTTCAAACAGGTGCCGCCCTTACTGCCCTCGCCTGACGTCCCCGTCACCTTCCAGGACGACTCGCCTGAAATGTCTGCTCCGATTCGAGCGGCGGTGCTAGGGTTTCCCCCTAGGGCCGCCGCCTGTGTGTGTGAAATATGTGGCGTGAGGCCGGTGGGGGTGGGCTCGTCGGTCGGTACCTCTTCGCCATTGCCGGCGCCTGCTCCGACCGGAGTGGGTGTTTGATGGGTGGTGTTTGGGTTTTGGGTAGTGATGGGCAGAGCTCCATTAAGTTTTTTTGAAAACTGCTTTTGATAAACAATCTATTTTGCGAAAACTTCTGAGTGAACAGCAATCTGGAAATCACCGGCTACTATCCTCTACCGGTGATGAAATATATTTTCAAAATCTTTAACAAGTTTTTTTATTGTTCTATTCCTTCTGCAACAGATTTTGTATTTGATTCAACCTGAGGATTTGAAATCCAGATAAGGGTCCGCTCACTTGCACAGTCTTATATTCTGTATTGACAAAATTATTACGTCGATGGTGACCACCATTTGAGGTACCCTTCTTTCAGATCTATTATATATTGCTCTTGGGCAACCTACTAACAGATCCATTCCAAGAACATGGGGACTAGTTGAAGTGATGAGCCTCCAAACATGGGAGGCTCATTGCTAATGCTGAGATAATGAAAAATCATTTCATCTATTTAGGCAGTTCACAAAACGAGAGCAAAAAAAAAAATCCCTAGAGTCAAGATTGACCGAATTTGAGTACCATTATAGGATAGAGCTCAACATAAAACAAAAGAGTAATGGCACAAATGATTTAAGTGGCACAAATGATTTGAGTAGCATAAATGCAGTAAATCCCGAATAGGGAAGACTTGTTGTCTTGTAATAGAACATCTTTTCTTTCTTTCTCCTGCCTTGGTAGGGAGTTCCAGAGGTAAGGCATAATATTCCCTCATTTCACGGTGTTTACATATTCTTTAGTTAATGAGTAGGATCCACGTCTAGCCCCCCACAATAATTTTATCTATTATTCAACTAAACATGTACAGGTCAGTGTCCAACTCTACCCCTCAAGAATAAAAGGTGGCTTTCGCTTCCTAAAGAAAGATAGGACAGCCTAATAACCACCTTTAGCAAACACCCGTAGACTCAATTAAATTATTGTAAATGCCCATAAGCACTTGCACTGATGAATATGCTTTTATATGTTTATCACCATGCTTCACCCATGCAGTACATTTGCCAGGAACTTCAATATTTAAACTCCAGCCCTATTTGTTTGTCATAGTAAAGAGAAACACAAAGAGGCATGAGTCTAGAATACATTAGTTATCTTCTTTGATAGCGTGCAATTCTTTAGCGAACTATGTGCACGTAGATCACGCATTGAGAGAACTTTAAATGGCGTATTTTCTTACTTCTGTTTTCTTATTTGGTGTTATTAATTGCTCTCAGTAATATGGAATCATGGATTATTCATTTAATCCATGACAAATAAAATGCTTGCTTTAAATGTATATAAATTGTAGATGCTTCTTTATGGAAATAGTAGCTTTCGACACACCATAAATATAAAGAAAAGGAATAATCAGCAACAAGCAACCATGGGATGGCACCTTTTAGTAGTAGAATAAATCACAAAAAAAAAAAAAAAATTATGATGGAAAGATAAAAGGAAAGGGCACAGCTTATAAAAGTTAAAACACATACCGGTGATGACCCTCCTTGGGCCAAGTTCCCTGACATAATCAAGAAGTCTGGACAATGCATCAGGTGTATGAGCATAGTCCACTATTACTCCAAAAGCCTGTTCCTCATCTATCAACTCACACCTACCTGGCACAGCATCAACCTCTTCAATTCCTCTAACAATGTCCTCCAATGGGGCCCCAACTGCAATTCCAACAGCTATAGCAGCCAAAATGTTGTAAATATTGTGCCTCCCAAGCAGGCCCGATGAAATTTCTAGTATACCTTGTGGTGTATTGACCAAGACCTGAGTCTCGAATAGAGACAATTCAAACTTCAAAGGATGAACATCAGCCTTCTTATTCTCCATTGCAAAGGTCACAACAGGTACATCAGGATTCCCTTGTGCAATAAAGAAAGCTGCATTGTTGTCATCAATATTAACAACTTTGCGATGGCGCTCTGGATCTACCATCTTCGAAAAGAGTTTAGCTTTGGCATCCCTATACTCCTCCTCAGTCCCGTGAAAATCCAAATGATCCCTAGTTAAATTTGTGAAAACTGCAATATCAAAATCAACCTCATCACACCTTCCTAATGCCAATCCATGAGAAGAAGCCTCCATAACCAATGCTTCTGTGCCATTATGCACCATCTTCGCCATCAACTTCTGAACCAAAACAGCGTCTGGGGTTGTGTTAGGTGACTCCAACTTGTTATCCCCATGAACATAATACGCCACAGTACTCAACATCCCAGTCCTCAACCCCATCGCCTCATACATACCCTTGATCAAATATGCCGTTGTTGTCTTTCCATTTGTCCCCGTTATACCGATGACTGACATACTATTAGAGGGATATCTATAAAAGGAAGCCGCCAATGCAGCAAGCACTGCATTAGTATCCTCTACAATAACCAAGGCCTTGCACCCCAACGTCTCCTCTATATCAACCTCCTTACTAGCCACAACTGCAACAGCCCCTCTCTTATCCGCCTCGGATAAAAACAGATGCCCATCAGCTTTCCTCCCTACACAACACACGAACAAATCGCCACTCTCAACAACTCGTGAATCGTGTGAAATTCCACTGATTTCGACCTCTAAATTACCATATACTGCTATGGGGACTACTTTACTCTCATCTAAAAGCTCTACTAAGCTCATTTTGAACTTGGGTTCCACAACTCGAGCCTTGGTTTTACCAAATTCATCAAAATCAATATCAAACGAAGATAACTTGCTCGATAATTCGCCATCATTAACCTCAAAATCAGACCTTTCGAAGCTTTCCGCCTCACTTTCATTCTCATTTTCATCGTCAGAAATCTCAGTCAAACTTTGAAGCTCTTTAATTTCGTCTAAATCAACCACTTCTTCGGGCTCTAATTCCTCAATTCCCTCAAGCTCCGGCTTAGGCTTCCCATTAGGACCCGGCTTAATCAGTCCCTTCTTAATAAACTCTTGGCGTTTTAAAGCAATGGCCTTGTCTATTTCACCAAAAAGATCGTCCCCAGAATCTTCATCGTTAAGAACATTGGGATTATCCTCAGTTTCTTCGAGGGCTTTGAGGAAAACGGGCTGGTTTTTCTTGAAATCTTCTTCTTGAATCTTGCGGGCCCGGGCTGCCTGGCGGTGAATTTGCTGGAACTTATTGACACCGTGCATGGAATCCTCCGGGGCTTCAGGAGGATCATCATCTGATGGCGTTGGATAATATTTTCCGTCAGGGCCAATGGCGGAGACACTGGTCGTGGTGGTGGTCAAAAGTGGTGGTTTGAAGCAAAGTTGGTGGTGGTGTAGCAATGGGAATGCGGCGGCGAGTTTGAGTTTGTTAGAGAGAGAAACTGGCGGAGGAAGTGGTAGTGAGAGAATGGTCAAAGGCATAATTTTCTCTGAGAGAGAGAGAGAGAGAGGTTTAGTGTTGCAATGGAAAAGGGTAGGGAGGTTTAGAAAGACGATGAGTTCGAATTTGGAAGTAGATAGATGCGACGACGTATGTCCGAAGATTTGTAAAACGTTGTCGTTTCATTGACAAACTTAATTTTATTTCTTAATTATTCTTTTCCTTTTTCACAACTTTTGTAAAATGTTGAAATGATCATTCTTAAGGTGTGTTTAAACCACATTATTTTGGAAGAATGTATTTTGAAATAATAGATTGATGGGGAATGTGTGGTTGAAAAAGAAGAAAAAGTTATTGATGTGATGAAAAATATTATTTTATTGAAAAATGTGTGGTTGAAAATGAGTAGAAAAATGTGAATAAAAATTTTAATGTGACTCAAACAGGGGCTTAATATGTTATTCTATCGTAATAATTTTTCTCTCCCTAGACTTATAAAAATTTAGCCCCTGTTTGGTGCATATTATTTTCAAAAAAATGCATTTTTTTTGTTGATGTAATGAAAAATATGTGATTGAAAAATAATGAAAAGCTATTAATTTAATGAAAAATATTATTTTATTGAAGAATGTGTGATTGAAAATAAGTAAATTAATGAAAATGAAAAAAATAATGTAAATCAAATAGAGGCTTAATAACATATTTCGAACACATTCACTAGTTCAAACTTGATTTATGCTCCCTTTACGTAGAGTTCGATCAAAAAATGAAATACATCTGACTAGAAAAAAAAACATTCGATTTGACTCCATGCAATTTGTTAAATAAGACTAGTAGACTACACATGGTTAAAAATGAAAAAAAAAAAAAAATTATAATTTTATCCACTATCTAGTACCACTACGTAACTAACAAACATTTTTTTTCTATAATCGACCGTGTTGAAACTTGAAACATATACGAGTCCATAATACGTTGACAAACAAAATTTTATTTGAGCAAAAATAAGTTCATAGTAAAATTACAACATACCTAGTGAAGTTTCAAAATACAAATTCTTGTATGAATCACACATGAAGCTATGTGCAACATATAATCTTGGTACGAGGATAATCCTTAAACCTTACTTATAACTTTCTGAATTGCTCGTCTGATCACACCTTCTGATGCCACTTTTGATCCCGTAAACTGAAATTCATTTATCAATCAATGTAAATTATAAAATATCAAGACGGGACTATTTTAGTGCATGTTTTATACGCAGTATTAAATAGAACTCGACGGTATAACTAATAAAATTTTAGCTTATAGTTTATTTTTGAATATTAGAACTGTCGAGTACTATCTAATCATCCCTACCAAACATGTCACTACAATCTTTTTTCGGTGTGGTGTTATGCAAGCAAACCTGAGCTTTTATAGTCAAGGAGAGAATTCCATCAGTGTTGAACGATTGAACACTCAAAGAATCCATTTGCAGTTTGTTTATGGCTTCCATGATTTCAATCAGCGCAGACTCCCTCCAAGAACACTTAATCTCAATTGACACGTCCTTATCGTCAACATTGATTGTGATGTTATTAGTCGCGGAATTTCTCGACAGACATCGACTATTTCCAACTCTCAACCCATCCATATTACGAGCCTTCCTTTTGTTTGTCAATGTATTATTAATTTGGTTAGTTCCGTAATTATCCGAGGTCCTCTCAATGTCATCATGAGGTTTACTTCTCGTTCTCAACTCTGGCTCGACGACTTGTTTGTTCGGTTCTAGCTCTTTGACTCTTCTCTCGAGCGCTCTCAGGTACTCTATTGTTTTATCAAGTACCGATATTTTGTCAACCTGCAATGTGGAAAATGAAGATATGTCTTGAAAATAGGCCGGTGTTGAACATGCTGAACAAAAGATGAGTTTTTAGTACCTTGCCACCAGATGGAATTAGTGATAAAAGAATTGAATAACACTCGTTGAGTTTCTCTCGGCGTTTTCTTTCAGACAAGATGTGGTTTCTATCAGTTTCGTCTTCTTTGGGAGTCGAAAAGCTCTCTCTTTTTTCATTGTTTTTACTCGATTCTAGCTGACAATTTTCATGCATGGTTGCCACTTCTATGAGTACTTTCTTTAACAACTTTTGTGGAGTTCGAGTTTGAACAGTATTGGCCTTTAACAATCCGTCCTTCGTCCAGTTAACAAAGCTTGACTCTCTCTTACCGCGTTTGAAGTACGGCCCCAGCATGAACTGATTCGAACCCTTCAAAAGAGTCGAAAGAACACTCTGATAGTGAATCTTGTCGTCTTTCTGCTGATTGCATCCTTGAGTTTCCTTTGAGGCGGGGGGAATACTTTCAGAATTTTTGTAGCTTTGAGATACAGAATCGCTCATCGAAGTGTTAACCCAACTGCTGATTTTGTCACCCATAAATTGCCAGCTTTGCTCCCCCTCAATCCCTTCTACATCAGTTTCGTTTCTCAGTGGAGTGGCTCCGAAACTATCAGAACAGTTGTCGGGAGAACAGATGTATACTTCTCCACTATCCACAGGTGGATCACAGCCAGTTTCCGCCATATTAGCATGATCAAGCTCTACACAAACTTGCTCATTAGGAATCTCGGAAACAACGGGAACTGGGATACTCAAGAAACAGTTTTTGACGTGCTGAATGAGATTCTGATCTTCTAGGACCTTCAAAATACACATCAAAATTAGGCTGGCAAGTAAATTAAGTAACCATACTAGATCTATGAAAATGAAGAAATGAATTGAGAGTTGCTTACAAGATCAGTTACTCCCAGCTCTACTACACCTCCAAAGTGTGGAAAGCATACTACTGTCTGCAAGTAAAAAATTAGCTCCATACTTCCTTCGAACATGACGATGAAACATGGTGATGAAAAGGAATTTATGTAGTCGACTTTCATTTACTGGAATGTGCACAAAACTCAACTTTCATATTAAAAGCACGAGTAATACAAAGTTGGGCAAGAACAAAATGGATAAATACCTTGATTGATGCACTCTGAAGAAGGCAATTCAAGTCCAGCCAGTCATATCATTTTGAGATTAAAAAGCAAAGAGAAGTCAGATTTTCAGACAACCATCCTATGTAAGATAATCTTATGTGGAATGAAGATAAAGACTATTCTTTACTTGCCTTCGCAAGAATAGAACGAGAGAAAACTTTGGTGTCTGCATGATGAGCATTGCATAGCCAGATAGCTTCATTCTTTGCTAATGTCTTTCCCGGCAACCTTAACAAAATCAATACATATGTTTAGTACATTTTGATTTCTACAAACATAAGTGAAACTCTTGTTCATTCTGCAGTAAAGAAAACAACTCATGGTCTCAGCAAAAAGGAAAAAAAGATCCATGCCTATGTAAAATCAATATGACAGTTACACTTGAGTCCCACATTGCTCGTGGAAGGCCTGAACTACAGGCTTATAATCACATTGGACATCCTCATGGTAAAAAACCGACCTTAAGGGTGATGTGGCCAAGTACTTATAAACCCACAAGTCGAGCCTCAACTTAGCGACATAGGACTCCAAATGGAGTCAACGTAATCAACAAAAAATATTGTTAGAATGCATAATCTACAATGAAAAGGACTTCACCTGATTTTAACTACTAGGGTAATCGAAGAATTAGTATATATAGAAACTTATAATCAGATGATCAAGTCCACTATTATAAATTGGAAAAGAAGAATTACCCTTGGCCAATATCGAAGACAAAAGACATGCAAACCAAGTAATACCACTCTGTGTCTGTGAGATTTTCAGGGGATAATGCGGCTGATAGCCTTTTGGATGTTTGTGTTTTGGTTTCACCACCATAGAGGGACTCATATAGTTCCCTCAGATGCTCACTCCTCAGTTGCTCACTCCTCTGGTCGGCCGGTGACTCTCTGGCCTGACCACATTTCCGGGCTTTTATTTCTCCATTGTAATACCCATCATTCCATTCCAACGTGCTGAAAAATTTCATGGGAACATGTAAGAACATTAATGGCATATTTGACAAGATAGATTAGACTAGACAATAATTGAAAAGGAATCTAAAATTTTGCTCTAAAATGTTGAACCATATAGAGCCTAATTATACTATATACTTAATTTCTAGACCACTTAAGTCATCTTTCGTTTAATACATCCTCAATCAATGATGCCTCTACTTATTGACATATATTCTCGTTTCTTAAGCAACAAAATGGATAAGGGGAATTTACAAAAATGGCTAATTCCATGATTATCAATTAAAAAGTGTCTAGTTTTGATAACTCTTGCAAAAATGGCCAAATTTAGTGTTAAATTGTCTATTATACCCTTAATGAAAAATGAAGCAATTTTTTTCTTGATTTGTCACAAATTTCGAGAAGAATAAATAGCTTTCATGAGAAACTACATTAAAATGATGTTCTTGATATTTTAAAAGTTGTTATCGATAAATTCATCTTGATACTTCATTTATCTAGAACGAGATTTAATTCAAAAAAATGAGAATTCTCTATATTTTATAAAGTTTTTGACATTTGAAATGTAGTTCTCGATATTTTATATCTGCGTCGATGAGAAATATAACATTTATTGTGATTTGATATGTACACTTTTGAAATAAGTAGAGTATGTTATGTGTCAAAAGTTTATTAGCCAACAAAATATTTAATTGTATGCACATATTTGTCTTTAGTGTGAAATTATTAACAAGGATATTTTGGTCTAAAATATTGCAAAATGGACATTGAACAAATTTTGAACATTTTTACAAATGAAGGTGTGAAAGTGGACATTTCTTGTAATTTCCTCAATGATAAAATAAAGCAAGAAGAGAAATCAGGGTAGAGGGTGGGGTGGAAGTGAAACTTTACCCGGGTTTTGTTGATGAAATGGACCAGTAGATTGCATAGCTCCACTGAATGCTTCTAACAGCAACATCAAGCTGTAGCCTCCTCATATTTTCTGGTACTTCTTCCTTCTGGTTTTCAGTAGCCATACTTGAGATCACCCCCCTATACATACAAATACATACAATAATGTGAAAATTTCTCTACTTTTAATTGAAAAGAGAAAAAAAAAAAGTCAGATTCTTAGTTCAAGGCTGCTGCTGTACATACCAGAACCAAAGATGCCAAAAGAGTTTATTGTTAACTAGAACTCTTAATACCAATAAATCAGGCAGTGTTCACAATCCAAGCTAAAAGGGAGGGGATTATTGAAGACGAAAAATGGTCCAACAAGTTCAAAAGAATCGAACCAGGACAAGGAGCTTTGTGGGATGAAAATATCATGTCCGGTTCTATATAGTACTGCCAAGACCCAGAGTAGTCACAGTCCCAGCTAAAAGGAGGATATTCTTGAACATGAAAAACGTTCCAATAATTTCGAAAGAATCGAAACGAGGTAAATATCATGTACCTGTAGAGTGAGGGAATCTTCTTTAACCCTTGTACAATACACTAAACGATGTTTAGTGTTACAGATTCAGCTTAAAACTTGCTCCCATGCATGACAGGTACTGAGATATAGATTGTTGTGCCAATGCTTTGAAATGACACTCATGCTATAGTAACATTTTGAATGACAGAAACACCACGCGGTAGAATTTCATTGGACTTTTAAAAAAAAGTCAACACTATCCAATCATTTTTTGCTACAATTTCATATGTCAACCAAGGCGTTAAGTTCCTCTGACAAAACAGCATAATTCTTGAAATGAATTCGTAAACAATTATATAAAAAACAACTGCTCACAGTAATCGAGGAAGGGTATAGATTAGATTAAACAGGAAAATAAAGGTTTGTGTTACTTTGTACCTTCTCAACTCAGACTTTCAATTGAACAAGACGACCTTCCCGACCTGGCGAATGGTTGAGGAAGTCAAAAGTTAGGCAACAAAACCAATAAATAGAGCCATATTTTGGGTTGCATGATGGAGCTATATACACCGCATATTAATTTTGGACAGGTAATATGGTATTGGTTTGTTAGATGAAATAGTGAATGAGAAGTAATGGCATTTTTGTTTTGTTCGTTGCTTTTGGCATTCTTGTTTTGTTTCTTTCATAATGTTTGTAATTTAGGTATAGTACAAAAGGATACTAGGTAAGAATATGGGAGATGACTGACTTGATTCGAACTCTGAAGAGGTCACACATTTTTAAGTTTTAATAAACAAATGTGTTACTTTCTAACATTCGAAACTATTAGATCGACTATTTCAACAAGTGGGAAACAAAATCGTTAAATCAAGTTTCACTTTTAACAATCTGCAATTTGAATAAATAAAACTTTTAAAGTAGATGATTGACCATTCGAGACTGGCACGTGAGGAGAGAGAGTAAAGAGGGATATGCGTGTCATCCCATGCAAGTCTTTAATCATATTTAAAGGAAATACGAAAAAAAAAATGGTGATTGCACATGTTACGTGTATAGTTTTTCTTGAGATAATATTCTAACACTTTAATCCATTGGGATCATGCAAGTCTTTAATCATATTTAAAGGAAATATGAGAAAAATAATAGGAATAATTATTGTGTTCATTGCACGTGTTACACGTAAAGTTTTTCTAATAATTGGTATGCTATTTAACACAACAATCCTTGTGGATCATGATTCATGTGGTTGATTACATTGCCATACCGATTAGTGGTGACATCGATTCAACAAATCATCAATCTAAAGGACTCAGCTTTTTCATCATGATTAGTGGTGACATATCTGACCCCAAAGCATGATTCATAATGGTACTTGGTCGATGCTTGAGTAAATAGTCACTCTTTAGAAAAGTATACATAAGAATCATTTTGACAATTTTATGATGAGTTGAACGTGATAACAGATAAACATCCGTGCACATTGTTTCTTTAATTATATTGAGCCTCTGTTTGGGCTACATTTTGGCCCAAAAAAGTAGAGAAAATATAGACGTTGTTCTGTCATTTCAGTACTTATTTGCAGAGCATTAATTGAAAAAAGATGCATTTTGCCAAATTTACCCTCACCCAATTGTGCACACTTTTCCCCTCCAATCTCAATTTTCTAGTCAAATAATTGAACAGGTGGGAGGAGGGCAAAAAGGGAATGTAAAGGGAATGTGGAGTAAGTTAAAAATATGTAATCACTGCATGTGCGCTGTGTGAACCGTGCTTGACGTGACGGGAAACGCACTTTTTTGGGAGAGAATGAGAAGTAATGATCCTTTGCGAAGGAATTCCATAGTTAAGATTTTGATCTAGACTTGCAATGATTCCATTTTAAGTTAAGAGAGAAGCGTTAATATATTTTCGTCAATTATCCATTATAGGTTAGAAGAAACCCGTGAATCCGTACGTTACCTGTGTTAAAAAAAAAAAATTATATTCTTCTTTAGTCTTTCGAGCCTTCAACTTTAATAAATATTATCCCGGCTATATCACATTTGTAAAAATAAATAAATAAAATGGGTAGTATTTTTTGAAATTATTTCAACAGGGAACAATATTGTAAATGGATTGAAGTACAATTAATAGTTTTTGTTTCTTTCATCATACGAATTCATTTTTATGTACAATAAACTTACTGTACAGATTGTCCAAACCACAGTACCACACAGACGCTGAACGAAAAAGAACGGCACTGTTGTGTCCACGTAAATGCGACCATGTGCTAGACTGCTCTTTTGGTAAGCTTCACTAACACGTGGTTCAAATAATTATTCCCAAGTTTTTGTTTGAAAAACAAATGATATTAATATGTGCCGGTTTTTATTTGAAAAAAAAAAAAAAA
>CAIGRO010225923.1:0-18743 GCA_903798355.1 Fraxinus baroniana | reverse complement strand
GGGTACGTACCTGCAGGTACGTATGACTTTTCTCTTAGAAATTCTAGGGTATATTTGGGACGATGGATCAAATTCTCTTTCTCGTAACTTAAAGAATCAAGATTTTCATATGCTCGAAGTATTAAAAACACAATCGATTTAAGTGTACACAACACCTCGAAACTAGAAGGCCAACAATCTTCAATTTTTCGAGGACGTAAGTACAAACATTATGAATTAATATGCATTTGACTGAGAAAATGATGAACTACTTATAACAAGTGAAAAATAAGATCATTAATTGCTTATAAGCTGATTTGGGATTATCTGAAGTTTCGAAGTACGGAATTTTAAAAAGTTTAAAACGTGCATGATTTGGACTTTTGACATTTAGTCCTGAATTAGAACTTTATATTTTCGAGGGTTTTGGAATAACACATTTAAAGTTAGTACAAAATCTACGATCGGATTATAATATTTCTCCTAATGCAGTCATCATACTTGACATATATTGTAGCTTTATTACAAGATATTGATTGTGGTTCATTCATTTTATTTCAAAATTTAAAAATAAAAATTAGGTGGTCCACATGTGTAAGCTCCTGTGCTGCGTTAATTTGTTGGAGGAACTGTGTTTCTTTGTTTCTGTCGTCGCCTATAGTAACTTTTGTACGAATGATTATTAAAATCTATCATAAAAGTAGAATTGTCGTTACTCGTAAAAAAAATCATTAGTCATTGTTACTTTTTATGTAATTTTGCATGTGGGAACCCTTTTCCACTACCGTTTTATGGTGATTTGTATGAATGATATCTATTTTCAGCAGATTTTTTTTAAGGCAGGGAAAAATGGCTATCACAAGCCAAAATTACAAAAGAATGACGATGACAAAACAAAATTTTAGTTCCACAAAATTCAAAAAGTTTACACCCACTTTAGCTTTGTTCCTTTGATACTCAACACATCTCTCATTCTTGGAAAGTGAAAGTATTCTCTCATTTGGTATAGTTTTTAAAAGTTAAAAGCAACTTTTAAGATTAAAAAATTACTTTTGATCCCATTTGATTAAATTTATTAAATTACATTTTCTAATTAGAAGAGTTTTTAGAGAAAGTTAATTCAACATCACTTCCTCTAAAACCTCTTTCGAAATAGAAAATTCTTTAGTGGTCAGAGATTTTATATTGTACATTGATTTAGCTCCCGTTTGACATCAATTAAATCAAAACTTTTTTTTTTTTTTCCCTCAAATTCATTTTCAATCATATATTTACACAATTAAATCTTGCAAGTAAATTCAAAATGTTTTTCTATTTTTTAACCATACATTCTCTCAAAATCACTATTTCAAAACTTTTTTTTTTCCAAAAAATTAAAATAAAACTCATTAAAATGGATGTAAAATACATGATTAAGAGAAAATTCAATTTGGACAAGTTGGATGGAAAATGAGCGAATTCGGACGAATAATGGAAATTGGGGACCTAAACATCCAGCTTTGAAGTTTAAGAAGATTCCTCGCAATAGAGAGGAACACAAGAACCAACAATTGAAGAGAATGACCAAAACGCACAAATTCAAAGATTTATGATCGTTGCGATCTCAACCATCTAAATAAATGTGATCGCTTGAAGAAATAAATTTGAGGCAGTACTAAAGGCTAACAAATAGCAAACCATGCTATCGCTGTCGCACTAAAATGCCCTTCGCGATGACATGGGTATAGCGGGGCACAAATTTCCAAATTTTTGGGTTTTTTGGTTTGACTCAAATTCTATATATTAATCATCTTTGAACTCCTTATAAGATAGGTTTTTTACTCTTATAAATAGTTTTTGTCATTACTCTTATGAGACCCACCACAATTTAAGAGAGAAAAACACATCAATTCAAGATCATAGAGCAAAAATCAAAGGTTTACAAGATTTTAAGTTTGGAGAAGAAGATTTTTGGTGCAAAATCATATTTTTTTTTTCTTGTTTAATTCAAAACCCATTGATGAACTCTAATTTTTTTTTTCCTTTTCGTATGCGCTTCTAACTCATTAGTTAGGACAAATGATGTAATTTATATGTAATCCCTTATTTCAATTTTCAAGATTCTTGTAATTTACTTCTTCATGTGTTGATTTTATTTATGGCTTTTAATGCTTAGGATTAACTGTCCGCTAATTCAATTCATAGTGAATTTATAAAGAACTGAGTGGTAAGTTATAGATTTAGATCAGATGGTAAAAACTCGATAATTTGGATAAAAAGGTATAGGCATGTCTTTATGGTTTTTGCAATCATTAATAAGATTCCTAGAGCTTGAATGTATTTTGTTAAGGCTTATTCAAATTTAAATAGAGATATGATGAATTGACTTATTCAAATGGGATTATTTTTAACTCGAGAGATGTAAATTGATTAATTAGGAAGAAATTGATGGAATACTATAATAGTAGTAAACCTTGATATGTGAATTAAAGGTGATCACTAGATGAAATCTTAAGTTCTAACATTCGCATTCGTGTTCGCGTCATACTTTAAAACCCTAATTTGAGTAAATTGTGTGCTTTTAGATAAATTTAGTATAATTAAATAATTTAAGTAAATAATCAAACACTATTCTCTATTTTTCATCAATTGAAGTTAAAAATTGTAAATTAAGGATTAAATAAAAGTTTTTGTCGGAATGATTATTCGTACTCATAGGTATACTATATTACTAGATCAGGTAGTATATACTTGGATAGAAAATACAAAACAAGTTTTTTGTATCGTTACCAAGAACTATGTTTGATGCAAGCACCTCAATATCAACCAGTTAGAATTTAGCAATGATATCCTAAGTAGTAGGCAATCACGATCTAGGTCTCAACTATGACCTAGGCAACATAATGACTTGGGAAGCCGACCTCAACAACCACTTAAAAATCCTCAATTCATGGTAGTAGCATGCACCTTAAAGAGTAGCACTGAGTTTATATGACATGGGATGGTCAAATGGCTTGTTGATACCTATAAATGGGACAAATGTTTCCCTCCAAAGGCATGTTCAACGCATTCCTCCAATACACTAGAAATTTGAACAAATACAATCCACAATTTATTATTATTATTGTTGTTGTTGTTATTTATTTATTTATTTTGTATAAATTCTAGCTAACATTCTAGAATAATCCCATTAAGTTGATCTAAATAGTATGACATTGGAGGAAGGGCCAAAAAAGACTACTTCTCCTAAACTTCCTGAAAAACCCAGCGAACTCAAATGAGTAGAACCCCAAGTTGTAGCTCAGCGTCAATAAAACATTCGCGTCTAATCCTAGTAATACAAATTTTCCAAGAAATCCCCAAAGGAGAACAATTTTGCAGAGTTTAGACATCCCTAGCTCACCACTATGAGGGAAGCCATAGAATGCCTCATGAATATTGTGCAAATGATAGATTAAAAAAAAAATGCCACTACAGCACTAGTAGCTGAACTAAGGTAAAATCCCCATGAGAGGAAAAAGAGGGTGACCTCCTATTTGAAGGTGCTTATGTTTTTCTAAAGAAGAATCTTCAATGCCTAAGAAATAATAGGCAAAGAGCCTTCAACCTCAAGAAAAATGAAGCCCTAGAAGAGCTATGAGTGTTTTGGACAGGCTTGGCACATGACATTCACTTTCGCCAAGAAGAAAAAAAAACCTAGATACATTCAAACAAGACTACTAAGGAAAAATTGTTTCACCAATCGTCATGCCCTTTTTGTTGAAGATGTATCGGTTGAACCCCTCTGATAATACGAGTTTATGTGCTCGACCCGAACAGTTGATGCCGAGCATTATTTTCCTCGTTTTGCACCAAATGGCTTGTACTCCTCAGGTTGGACTCCTCGGGGAGGCAAGGTCCCCAAGGAGTTATTCCGTACGATGGTGCATCTCCCTGAACGACGCAGACATCTTACTAGTCACTTATTATCCCATCCTGGATGTATTCTACAATTGAAGTCCTATCTCTATCCAAACACCCAAGGAACACCATATTAACTAAATCACAACTCCTAATTGCACTAGAACTCATAAGTGCCCCACCGTTGCAGTCCTACTAGGAGACTACTATCTGTCTCTATAAATACATAACTCTTATCCATTATTGAGGTACATTTTTATACATAAAATGTAGCATACATTCTCTTCATATTCTCTCTCTGACTTGAGCATCGGAGGGACGATGAGAACACACCTCGACGCCTTTGTTTCAGGAACCGGAAGATCTCGTCGTGCTCGTACTCAATCATCAAGCTTGAATTTCAACAGGTGCAATTTTTGGTAGCATCATTGGCGCCATCTGTGGGAATCGCTACCAAAAGCCATGGTCAATACACATTCAGGTATTCCACCAGCAAGCTCATCCGCACCAAATCCACCACCTGCCATGGATCCCATAACCCCTCAAGAGGAGTCATCCGTAGTACCTACAGCCCAGGCCTTCGAAGAACTTCGCCAGCAAGTTGCAACACTGACCCAGTTGTTAAGCTAGAGGAATGATCATTAGGCGCAGGAACATCTTCCAGCTCCTAAGGTAGGACAGTAAAGAGGGTTCATGAATGATGCTTGTTCTCGAGATAAACGAGCTGTTCATGATAATGATGGTCCGGAGCCTTGGGTGCCCCCTGTAGCCTCAGCCTCGAGGATGGTCACCATGGACTCAGGTAAACTGGCCAAGATCATACAAGATGGAATTACTGCTGGATTATAGAAAAGCACCCAGGGGGTAACAGGATTTACCCCTAATACTCCATTTACACCAAAAGTCCTTTCCTATCTGCTCCCGGAAGGATTTAAGCTCCCACGCATAAAGGAGTATGATGGAACGACTGACCCTATCAACCACCTCAATGTATACACGGATGTCATGAATCTACATGTGGAACCAGATCCCGTGATGTGCAAGACCTTTCCCCAAACCTTGACTAATGCTGCCAGGGATTGGTTCTCTACCCTGGAGCCCAGCTTCATTGCTTCGTTATCTGACCTGGCCGATAAGTTCTCCACATTCTTTGCCAGTAGCAAGCGTATTAGGAAGACAGCAGCGTCCCTCATGCAGCTGAGGCAGGGGATGAATGAAACCCTACGTAATTTCATGATGAGATTTAACAAAGAAAACTTCAGATACCCAACTTTCACATAACTGCAGTGATCTCAGCCCTTACATATACCATCAGGTATGAGGCTTTCAAGATGTCTTTATCAAAAAACCCACTGAAGGCCGTGATCGAGCTACTTACCCGAGCAAAAAAATACATCAATATGGAGAAAACTCTGAACCCGAGGAGGAAATCTTCTCACCCGAACTTAAAAAAACCCGAGCACAAAAGGCAACACGAATTTAACCCTCGTCCGAAGGTAAACAGAGGCAAGCATAGACCTCCACAGCCAACACCACTGACTCATTTGAACACTTCAAGGTCAAACATTCTGATGGAGATCAAAGATATAAAGGAACTTAAATGGCCTTCAAGGATGCAGTCATCCCTGGATGCTCGGGATAGGAGTAACTATTGTGATTATCACCGGGATCATGGACACACAACAGAGAACTATAAAGCCCTTCATCAAGAGATCGAAGCTCTGATAAAGAGGGGATTCCTAAGCTCATACGTCAGTCATGAAAAGCGTTCGAGGAATGATCGGGATAAGGGGAAAGGTCCAGAAGGAAGAGTGGATGACAAGCCCACTGTAGGAACAATTAACAATATTATTGGAGGAATAGCATCAGGTGGAGANGATCGGGATAAGGGGAAAGGTCCAGAAGGAAGAGTGGATGACAAGCCCACTGTAGGAACAATTAACAATATTATTGGAGGAATAGCATCAGGTGGAGACTCGAACGTGGAGCGTAAGCAATATGCCAGGCAGTAACACTCGAACTTGAGGACGGCAGCCAGAGATATGGAGGAAATCACGTTCATGCTACAGGATTTGGAAGGCTTGTTACACCCACAAGACGATGCCTTGGTCATATCAACGATCATAGCTAACTTTGAGGTGAAGAGGATTTTGGTTGACAATGGAAGCGCAGCTAACATACTTTCTCATGAGGCATACTCAAAGATGGGCATCTCGGCCGAACATCTCAAAGTCGTCCATATCCCACTTTAGTGATTTGGAGGTGGTGCAATTATTTCGGAGGGAGTCGTCAATCTACCCCTTACATTAGGATCGGGTTGGAAACAGGTAACTGAGCTAACATCATTCTAGATAGTTCGTATTTCAATGGCTTTCAATGCCATCTTGGGGAGGCCATTACTCAATAAAATCAGAGCCACCGTCTCTACTTTCTACCTTGCTATGAAGTTCCCTACTAGTTGTGGAGTAGGGGTTGTCCGTGGAAATCAGACAGCTGCTAGACATTGCTACATTACCAGTGTTCGAGAAATGAATCACAACATCATACAGATATCATCACTCGAACCCAATATCGAGCTCTGAGGAAAACTTGCTCCTATGGAAGAATTGTTAGAGGTCGAGCTTGAGCTCGGTAAAAAGGTGACGGTGGGTCAGGATCCCGACACAAGCCTTATGACAATGCTCGTAATTTGCCTGTCCAGCAATATTAATGTGTTCGTATGGAATATAGAGGACATGCCCAGGGATAGACCCAAAGGTTGCAGTTCACAAACTAAATATCAATCCTGGTACCAAGCCAGTCAAACAAACAAAGAGACAGTTTGCACCAAAACACCGCGAGGTGATACGGGAAGAGGTCGACAAGCTAATCAATGCTCGATTTATTTGGAAAGTCCAGTACCCTGACTGGCTTGCCAACATAGTACTCGTTAAGAAGGCCAACGATAAGTGGAGAGTATGCATTGACTTTACAGATCTCAACAAAGCGTGTCCTAAGGATTGTCACCCCCTGCATCGGATTGATAACCTAGTGGATAGCACCTTCGGGCATAAACTGTACAGTTTTCTCGATGCATTCTCTGGATATCATCAAATCATCATAGCCGAAAAGGATCAAGAGAAAACGTCGTTTATGGCTGACTCTGCCATATATTGTTATAGGGTCATGCCATTTGGGTTGAAGAACGCATGAGCTACTTACCAAAGATTGATCAACAAATTTTTTGCTAGAATGATTGGAATGAACATTGAGGCCTATGTGGACGACATGGTGGTCAAAAGCAAGCAAGCGGGGCATCACATTGAAGATCTTGAGAAAGTGTTCTCTACTCTCCAGGAATATAAGATGAAGGTAAGTCCCGCAAAGTGCATTTTTGGGGTAGCCTCGGGCAAGTTTTTGGGCTTCATGATCACTCATAAAGGGATTGAGGCCAATCCCGACAAGATATATGAGTTGATATCCATGGACTCCCCTTGAAATAAGAAAGAGGTACAAAATTTGACAAGTCATATTGCAGTATTGAACATGTTCATGTCCTGAGCAGCGGATAGGTATTTTTGTTTTTTCAAGGCTCTAAGAGGATGTCATGACTTTGAATGGACCGAAGACTATGAGAAGGCGTTTCAAGAACTGAAGCACACTTTGGTAACCCCACCAGTTCTGACAAAGTCGGAGCCTGGGGATACTCTATTTCTATATTTAGCAGTCTCTCAAAATGCATGAGTAGGGTGTTGGTGAAAGAGGTGAACAAAGCTCAACAGTCGATCTACTATGTCAGTAAAGTATTACTTGATGCGGAGACCAGGTATACATTAGCCAAACAACTAGCTCTTGCATTGGTAATGGCGGCGTGAAAGTTGCGACAGTATTTCCAATCTCACCCTATTATGGTGCTCACTAACCAGCCGCTTAGGCACATACTATAGAAGCCCAACGTATCTGGAAGGTTATTGAAGTGGGCTATTGAACTTGGAGAATTTGACATTGAATTTAAACCTCGACCGTTGATAAAAGCACATGCCCTAGCTGATTTCTTAGCAGAACTCACCCCAATACCTCGGGGGCCAGCATACTACCCGACCAGCGATGTCATGGGGATGTGGGAGATATTTGTAGACGGAGCCTCAAACTCCTCAGGCTCGGGTGCAAGGGTCATACTCATCGGCCCGGACAAGCCTACAGAAATACAGTTTGATGCTACAAACAATAAAGCAGAGTATGAATCCATTGTAATTGTGCAGGAGCTTGCCATCAATCTTGAGCTCGAGCACATAAAAATTTATAGCGATTCGCAATTGGTCATTGGGCAAATTGATAGGACATTTGAAAGAAAGGATGAGAATATGAGTCTATATTGCCTGAGAGTTTATGACCTTCAAAGACAGTTTAAAAGTTGAGAGATCGCTAAGATTTCTCGAGCCGAAAATATTAAAGCTGACGCTTTATCACGGCTTGTCTTCATGGGGGTCGATGGTCTTGATAGAACGGTCCACGTAAAATTTGTAACAAGGCCAAGTATTAGCCAAATACCCTCCACCATGGATATTGAGACGACCCATGTTGGATGGATCCAATAGTCGATTTCATAACTAATGGAAATTTACCGAATGATCAGCAGACGGCTAGGAGCATTCAAGCCCGAGCACCAAAGTATTGCATAATTAGGGAAGTCTTATTTCACCGAAGTTTCACTCTTCCACACCTCAGGTGCCTCAAGCCTTCAGAAGCAACAAAAACCTTAGCAGAAGTTCACGAAGGCGTGTGCAGGAACCATCAATGAGCTCGGGCTCTAGCCTTCAAACTCATAAGATATGGATATTACTAGCCGACCATGAAGAAGGATGTTGTAGACTACGTTAAGAAATGTGACAAGTGTCAAAAGTTCGGCAACGTCATCCATTCTCCGACCGAAGAACTCACCTCAATACATTGTGTAGCCCTGTTTGAGCAATGAGGTGTCGACATTCTCGACCCTTTCCCACTTGCCTGAGGACAATTAAAGTTTGTCACTGTAGCAGTTGAATACTTCACTAAGTGGGTTGAGGCCGAGCCGCTGGCCACTTTAGAGCCAAAGTTAAGGTCATTCATTTGGAAGTCCATCATTTGCAGGTTTGGAATACCCAAAGTCCTCATAACTGATAACGACAGACAGTTTGATAACTTAGAGTTCAGAACCTTTTGCGCCAATTTGGGGATTGACCATCGTCTAACATCTGTTGTACTTTCTCAAAGCAATGACCTTGCCGAGGTCACGAATTGAATAATCTTGTAAGATCTCAAGACCAGACTCGAAGAAGCTAGAAGAGTTTGGCCATATGAGATACCTTCTATACTTTGGACATATAGGACGTCTCACAAAACTACGACTGGAGAGACTCTATTTATGTTGGCATTTGGAGTAGAAGCTACCCTTCCAATCGAGACCAGGCTACCGAGCCTAAGGAGGCTTGAACCCGGTGCCGATGAGCGAACAACAGAGCACCTTGACCTCCTTGAGAAAGTAAAAGAACAAGCCTCAATAAAGGTTGTGTCCTACTAAAACAGAACGGCCAAACACTTCAACAGCAGGGTAAAGTCCCTGAAGTTCAGAGTTGGAGATCTTGTGTTGAAGAGAGTAGAAGCTGTGGGTCATGCCCCAGGCAAACTAGGGGCCACCTGGAAAAGGCCCTTGAAGTCATAAGACAGGTTCACAAAGGCACCTACAGCCTAAGAGACACCTCAGGAAGACCACTAGCCAGACCTTGGAATGCAGATAATTTGAAGATATATTATAACTAGTCTATTTCTTTTTACTTGGTAGTTTTTCTTTCGTTTTGAATTTTTTTAGCTTTTCGGGCTTGTACGCCCCACGTCTTTTTAATTTTTTGATTATCAGCCTGTGTGCCCATGTTTGATGTTTAGAAGATTTTTAATTAAATAATACTGGGATTTCTTCCCCACGAGATGCTCTTAAACCCCAAAGCCTTGCCTTAGAGCAATCACCTCAAAGGCTTACCTTAGAGCAAGCACCTCAAAGCCTTACCTCGAGCAAGCATCCCAAAGCCTTGCCTTAGAGCAAGCACCTCAAATTCTTGCCTCGAGCAAGCACCCCAAAGTCTTGCCTTAGAGCAAGTACCTCAAAGACTTGCCTTAGAGCAAATACCGCAAAGCTTTACCTTGAGCAAGCACCTCAAAGTCTTACCTTAGAGCAAGCACTTTAAAGCCTTGCCCCGTGTAAACACCTCAAAGCAAGTATCCCAATCTTTGGCCTCCTCAAGTATCCTGGGATGAGCTCGAGCTCATGATTCCATAAAAGTAAAACAACACCATCCTCGGGAACAACACCTCAAGACATATATCTATGTTCCTCGGGCTTCAAGTATGGTTCACTAGCAGAATTAAATCCACTCGGGAGTCGTACTGGAACCTACCTCGAGTCTTGAACTTTGTGAATTAAAATAAAATTGCTCGAGATTGGTGCTGGACCGTCCTCAAGATTCAAACTTGGTTAGTTAAATTGAAATATGCTCAAGATTCGAACATCAACTCCCTCAAGTTTCAAACTTCCTTAGTTGCTTGAGGTCCATACTTAACACAATCCTCGAGCTTTGAACTTTGTGAATTAAAATAAAGGTTGTCGATCACCGTTGAAGCATATTGCTCGAGGTCCACAATTCAAATATAACCTCTACTTTTGCGCTTTGAAGGAAATTATTAATTAACAGTAATGCTCGAGACCATATAGCAATTAAAAGCATAATCGGCATGACAAGCATTGTTCATTGTTAAGGCCATGACCGGCAATACAAAAATTTATACAAAAAGTTCAAAACCCATCGTCGGGAAATATACTTAGCCAAACATTCAAAAATTTTGCAAACACTTAAAAGCTATTCTTGGTCATCTGTCCCCGGGCACAAACTTCGGCTTCGTCATCAGCACCATCTTCATCCTCGATCATCGTGCGTTTCGATGATGATAGCTCGAGCCCTTCAAGTACTTTCGGTGCCAACGTCAACTCCGCGACCGGCACCTCGAGAAACTTAGAACGGAGGAATGCTCGGGCTTGCTTAAAGGCGTAGTTGTACGAGCCGACGACATATTCGCCCCTTATCTCCCTGAACTCGTCCGACCTCTTGAAATCTTCGATAACCTCAGACAGGGGGCCCTCAAGCCTGACCTCGAGCTCCTTCATCCTACGATCAAGCTCGAGCTTGGACTCCTTAGCCATAACCTTCGCAGCCTCCATCTCCTCCCAAGCTTTACAGAGCATTACCTTTAGCTCAGAATTCTCCTTCGAGCAACGAGCAATCTCGACCTCATGCTCGATAATGTTCTACACACGATGATCGAGCTCGTGCTCGAGCAAAGAAACCTTCAGTGTCTTGGGTAACCAATGATGGAATCATGTTGCCGTAGTGTCTTGGGTAACCCAAGCACAAAATCCATGCTAATATGTCGCTAAGGCCTATCTGGAATTAGAAGGGGGGTATAAAGACCCGCTTGCTGTTTAGTATCCTTATTTATTTGACAAACCTGAGAACGAGTAACGAGCTACCACTTTATACATGTCGTGACGTAGCTGAGGAAAAAAATGATCAGAAACTATAGCAAATGTTTTATCAGAACCGATATGTCCAGCTAAGCCCCCTCCATGCAGCTTGGTGATGATCAATTCTCGAAAGGAGCCATACGAAATGCTCAGATGAGTACCGTGGAATAAAAAACCATCTTTAATTGAGAATGCACCTTGAGTTGTGTCTGTGTCGCTTGTGAGTTTATTCCAAACACTGCTGAAATCTTCATCTATGGAATATTGTTGCTTTAGGCTATCAAATCTCATAGTATTAACAGAAGTTATAACCAACAAGTGCAGTTTCTTACTTAAGCATCGGCTACTTTATTCTCAGTACCTGACTTGTGTTTGATGACAAAGTTGAATTGCTGTAAATAGTCCATCCATCGAGCATGCCTTGCATTTTACTTACTTTGAGCATTCAAATGATTTAGTAAATCATGATCAGTATAGAGGATGAACTCCTTGTGAATTAGATAAGGGCGCCAATGTTTAAGAGTTTGGATCAAAGAATAAAATTCCATATCGTATACCGAATACCGTTGACGGGCCTCGTTGAGTTTCTCGTTGTAGAAGGCGATAGGATGGCCTTCTTGGCTGAGGACTCCTCCCACACCTACATGTGATGCATTACATGCAACCTCAAATATTTTGGAAAAATCTGGCAGCTTCAAAACTGGAGCTTCTCCCATTTTTGCTTTGATTTCGGTGAATGCTCTTTCGGCAACTGCAGTCCACACAAATTTTTTTGATTTTAAACATTCAGTTATGGGGGCCATGATGGTACTAAAATGCCAGATGAAATGCCGATAAAAGGTGGCCAGCCCATGGAAGCTACGTACTTCAGAAAAGTTGTGATGAGAAGGCCAACTTTTAATTGCTTCCACCTTGATAGGATCAGCTTCAACTCCTTGGTCCGAGATAATAAATCCCGATAAATATACCCGTTTCTTCATAAATGAACACTTGCCATGATTCACATAGAGATGTTCTCTTTTCAAAGTTTCGAAAACATTTTGCACATGATCCAAATGGTCCTGTAAATAGTGGCTGAAAATCCAGATATCGTCAAAATAGACGACTACAAATTTGCCCAAAAATGGTTTGAGTGCTTGTGTTATAATGAGCATGAATGTGCTTGGTGCATTAGTTAGCCCAAAAGGCATGACCAACCATTCAAATAGACCATCTTTTGTCTTGAATGCTGTCTTCCACTCATCCCCGGGACGAATTCGAATTTGATGATACCTGCTTCAAAGATCAATTTTTGTAAAGATGGATGCGACATTCAATAAGTCTAACATGTCATCGAGTCGGGAATATGAAGTCGGTACTTCACCGTTATCTTGTTAATTGCCCGGCTATCAATGCACATTCAAGTATGATCCTTCTTGGGTGTAAGAAGAACTGGTACGGCATAAGGACTAAGACTTTCTCGGATGAAACCATTGTTAAGCAATGTTTGAATTTGACGGTTGAGTTCCTCATTTTTCGCGGGGCTCATACGGTAATGTGGCAGGTTCGGTAGAGAAGATCCTGGAATTAAGTCAATGGCATGTTTCACTTCACGCATTGGTGGTAGCTGCTTTGTTATTTCATCGAGCATTATATCTTGGAACCTCTCCAGTATCTTCGTAAATTCATTAGGGATAACACCATCATCCTATTTAGCCTCTCGGTTCACCACCTATAGCACTAGTTGTTCTCCCTTTAGAGTTTGAGCAAACTGCCGAATAGTTAATGTTGGGACTGTAACTTCTTCTTTGTGCTTCGGTGGTGCTTCAAATTCAGAAATTTGCAAAGGATCTAAGAGGAATTTCTTGCCGTTAAATTTAAAGGAGTAAGAATTGGTATACCCATCACACGAAACTTTCCTGTCATAGAGCCAAGGTCAACCCAATAACAAGTGGCACACGGTCATAGGGACTTCATCATACCAAGCTTCATCCACATAATCTTTCCCAAAGAAAACTGAACCAAATACTATTGTTTCACTGAAGCTGGGTTGGATTCATTAACCCAGCTGAACCTACAAGGAGCGGGATGGTTCTCAGCCTTTAGTCCCAAACGTTCAACAGCCATTCAGAGATTACGTTCGTGCCACTGCCATTATCAATAATAACATTCAATGTTCGACAGCAGAGATAAACCTAGTCCTACTGTATGAGGTAGAGGTACTAGGAGTGGAAGGGGTCGTGCGTGCTCTCTTAGGTGGCTTCTGAAAGAATTGAATCAAAACATTAAAACCTCGATATATGAGATATACTAGACCATTATATGCATGATATGCATGAATGCATGTAAAACGAGGCAATAGAATAACATGCAATGTGCCCTAACATGAATACATGACGACATGCAATGATACTTAAACGTAAGTGATGTGAAGACCATGTGTGCCATGATGTCTAGACGCATGGACATGATGTCATGACAAAGTGATGTGACGTCATGATGTGGTGATGTGGCGTCACCATGTGGTGTCAACATGAGCACACTATTCCAACACATGCCAACCTAAACATACAATCCCAACCTCAATGACCCAAATCCAAATTTGACATTAAGCAAAACGTACTCCAAAATCACCCAAACCAACGACCACAACCTCAACGACCCAAATCACTCACCACATTCACAACAACCACCAATCCACAAGCTCATACTAATGTACTCCGATCATTTAACAATGCACAACAAAAAGAATGAAGAACAGGCAACGATGCACAAACCCGAATCCAAAACACGACAATCCACCACAAGAAAATCAAACGCAATCAAACGTGGGTACAAATGCACCGAACTCAAACCATACCATCAACATTCAATCCAAACATACCCAAATCATCCATCACATTCTCCTTAATTCACAATAAATTCCATAGTAACCCAATCAACTTCAATGAACAACAATGCTAAAATCATGTCAAAATGGTCCACATTTGCATTTTTGTAGAAAAATCATGCACAAAAGAATGGTATTCTATTGAAATAAGTAACATATGAAGTGAGAAACCATAAACCCAAGCAAAAGTGACCAAAACACAAAAACAAATCAAAGGAAATCGCGAAAATTCAAAAAAAAAAACCATGTTTTAGAAGTTTACCTTTGAAACTCGTTGGTTTGATGGCATAGCTATGCAATGAAGTGATATGGGTTGATTAAAACATTGGCAAGTCAAAGATTTTGAGTGGATAATGAAATTTGGAGAGAAATCAAGTGGAAAATGGGATGAAATGTGTGAAAAACCCTGAAAAATGACCTTAAAATTCAAAATGACAGTTTGTCTCTCGAGCGAGGGTCGAGCAACAAGCGAATGAGGTAGCTTCTGCTGCTGTCGCTCGAGCGTGTTCCAGTAATAAGCTAGCGACAATTGATAGAAATAATACTAAAATTTTAAAAATTAAGAAAAATAGCATTTTTTTTTCATTCATACGCAAATCATGCTCCCGATACCTCGATAAATAAAATTATCCACGCAATCACAAATCGAGCATTATCAAAAGGACTTTGCCACGTACTCAATTAAATTCAAGATAGAGTAAAGTGTATAAATCCTTAAATTTGTGAGAAAGGACATGAAAATATCACTGTTAAATAAGTATGATCCATATTGATGAAAGTCAAACCCGAATAAATTTTAGGACCTGAAAATGAGTTCAAGTATATGATAAGTTTTCATTTCTCCTCCTGAATTTGAGCATGTAAGATTTTTATCGCTTTTCTCGTAAATAACATCTTATGTGCATAATCTTATCCATTAAGCAACTAAATTGATCTATGTAACGAGCTTTAGGATGGTTAACCCAAGTTAGATGACCATCAGTACCCGGTTATGAGAAACCCTTCGAGCTTAATTACTCGAGTCAAATAGGCTTTGAACAAAGGTATAAGATGAGTTAAATAGGTATACACGTTTTTTTTATTATTTTTTTTAACAATGCAACAATGAAGGGAGACTATCACAAGCTGATGTCAACTAAATATAGGTCAATTCTCTTAGAGGTCACCCTTCTAACACGTGATTACCATCCCAAATCTCACACACACGGTCCAAACTCACTCACAAGATCATAGTGTGTGCTGTGCAGATGATTACATGATGAACATATATGCAATACTCAACATTAAACCAAACCAAACAATGGAAATAACAGTGTGAAATAGATAAATGCACACTTGGTCACACATGTCATGTTTAAAATCATCACGATGTGCCGTTAGCCGAAAAAGAAAATATTTTTGTATTTTTCCCATTTTCCAATTTTTTTAAAAATAATACGTAAAGCAAATAAATGCATAAGAATAGAAATGACAAAAATACACAAAAATAAATGGGATGCATGCATGAATGAATGGACTCAATGGACTACACATGCATGCATGTAAACACCGAATTAAGGCGGAATTTGTATGCCCTTACCGTGAAAAGCGCGACCATTTTCACAACCTTCTAGGTAGCTCTTCTTAACCCAAACTTTCTTAGAAGTAAAAGTTAATTGGGTTAATCAAGTCATCATCTCAGCTAAGTGCCTAACTTGATTGGCAAGAAAGTTAACCTTGCTAGTGAATTCTGATTCATGAAATTCTGATTCATACTTCTAGTCACACGGTTATGGTACCTAGGTCTAGTGTGTCCCAGTGCACCACAGTGGTGGCAAGTGAGAATGAACCAAGGTTCAAACATGCTCAATGGTTGTTGTCGAAAAGTAGGACGATTGACCCTACGCTGTCTGGTAGGTCTCGATCATATGGCATGCTTACCTTTGGGTTTAGGATAAGCAATCTCATGAGCTCTGTTGATGGCAAGAACGTACGTGGTCCTAGATGTACTAGCGGTAGCATCACTGTTATCAACATAACTCAAACAATGCCTATTACCAGCAGGCTTGTTAATCTCAAGCAGATTATCCAGCTTCTGCGAGCCACTTATAAACGATTGGAGTTGAGCATTAGATTTATCAAGATTAGTAGTTAATGATTTAACTTTAATTTTCAAGTTTTCATTAACCAGCTTCAACTCACTCAATTTTCTAGTCGAGTCTTGAAGGTCACTTAATAGTTTTTTACGTTCAAGTTCAAGCTCATTCACCTTTTTCAAGACGGCTTTATTGACCTTCTTAATTTTGAGACTCTCTTCAAATAACTCACTATAAGACTTATGAATGTCAGTCTCAACATCAGACTCTTCTTCAAAATGGTCACTATGATCTTCTCTTTCAACCTTCTCAATCTCATGGTCAAATTCGATTGCAGCAATCGAGGTGAAGGTCATGAATTTTTGTTCATCCTCACCACTAGATGCCTCATTCTGAGAATTGGAATCCGACTTATTGTCACTCATGGTCATGGCAAAAATATTACGACGTTCTTTACCCGAACTCCTCTTCAAATTAAGACATTCACTTTTAATGTGACCATACCCCTTGCACTCATGGCATTGGACAAATTGAAATTTCTTAACAAGAGTCCTAGAGGTGTTTTTCTCATGCCTACCTCTCGAGAGTTTACTATGGACCTCACTATTCCACTCCTGAGGCTTTCTTCTATTCCTCGTCACCTTCTGAAGTTTTTTAACGAAATAAGTAATTTCGTCGTCACTAAGGGACTCAGTATCAGTGGACTCGCTCTCCTCTTCTCTAACAGTGTTCATGGCAATGGATTTAACCTTTTAGGTCATGACACGATGAGTTCATAAGTTTGAAGTGATCTTATGAGTTCGTAATCTTAACAGCATCTAAGTTCTTATTCTCTTCTATCGCAGTGGCCTTAGGTCTAAACCTCTTGGGCAGTGATCTTAGGACTTTTCTAAAAAGTTTTAGATTCGGGGATCATTTCACCTAAGTTAAAGCTAGAGTTAACTATATCATTCAGCTTTGCATAGAATTCATAGAGCGATTCATCGTCCTTCATTCTAATATCTTCAAACTTAGTTGTCAACATCTGTAATTTAGATTTTTTAATAGTTTTGTTCCTTCGTGTGTGGTTTTTAATATATCCCAAACTTCTTTAGAAATTTCATGCATTGACACACACCTAAACTCCTCAGTAGACACAACCATAAACAGGGCATGAAGGCCTTTACTGTTCCAATTACATTCGTCTAAATTTATTTTAGACCATAGTGAGATATCAGTGGGTGTAACTACACAAGCAATAGTTGTTGTATGTGGAGCCCACTCATTTTGAGTGCTAAGCCAAATACGTTCATCCAAAGCCTTAAGAAAAGCTCTCATTCGAACTTTTCAGTAGGCATAATTGCTTCTGTCAAAAAACGGAGGCATAGACAATGACTGACTTATCTAGAATTATAAAATAAGGCTCAGGAATCGATTTAAGGCTCTGATACCAATTAAAAATACGTAATTTGACCCTAACAATACCTAGAGGGGGTGAATAGGTATATTATACAAAATTAAATTATTATAACAAATCAACAACAAGTCACCAATTGTTATCTCTAGATGGTTATTCAATCAAGTCCATGAAATCCTATGTTTAAATACCGTATATAATCAAAACAATAAATAAAGCAGTAAATAAGACACGGATGATCACGGAGAAATCTAATTGGAAAAAATTCTGGGTACTTTACCAGCTAATCTACTATAAACGATTTAAACAACTTATAGTCTACCAGACTAGATGGCATGTACTATCTGAACTCCCGACTACACTCCTAACAGCTCTCCCTAGATCCCATGCTCCCCTGCACCAATCCATAGCTGTTGTTGCCAACTTTCCTCAATCTTCAGAACTCTGACCAGATGTAGAGGAAAGGCAATTTGGTATTTGGATTTTAAGAATGATGTTTTTCTCACCACCAATACCTGATATCAATGAATCATGAAGGTTGAAAGATGAATAATAAGAAATCTCTCACAGATAAAGCTCTCACAATGTTCAACCTTAGGAAAAAAACGTTCTGTGGCTATTTAGTATTTATAGGTAGATAAAAATTGAATGGACCGAGGAAAAAGCTTTTAAATTGCGAAATAAAATTTTCTCGAACAATATTGTCGCTCGAGCGAGGGCTCAATGATAGTCGAGCGACAGACTGTCGCTTGAGCGAAGGAGGGAGACAGTCGAGCGAAAGGGTTTCTGATTTTGACGCTCGAGCTAATCCTTGACAACAGTGTAGCGAAAATTCGCGCCGTACTTTCCTTCTTTTTCCATTCTCGAACCCTAGACCTAAAAACCTTAACTTCAACTATTTACACATTACTTGTAATGACCTGGGTCCCACTTAACGGGCTGTCCTGATCGTTAGATTGACGACGTACTGTCCCCACTGTACCAACATAAGTCTTTTCAGCATGCTTTGTCCTC